>JASCZW010006316.1:0-100528 GCA_034211315.2 Aedes japonicus | reverse complement strand
TTGTCTCGTACTAATAACTCAACTGAAGAAAATCTTCGCCACCTGCCGTTTATATACTATTTTCTAAATACAAAACGTTTGCCTATCATTATTTTGTTTAAACCTATCCTGAGTCAAAAATTAATATGATTAATATCTACCTCGCTTTTTTCCGCTTTTCCTAATCTGCATTATTGTGTCACGCTGCGGGTGCTGCCGGGCTGCTCGGCTTTGTTGTCGTTTAAGTAGTAAGTTAAAGATGCTCATGTGTAACGTCGTTGCCTTGGCCTTTGTTTTATACGTAGATTTGTGTTGTGTTGTTTGTTTATTTCTAAGCTTTCTGCGACGGCTATGTTTCCAGGATGTAGAGAGTTAGTCCTGTAATATTGTGATGTCATTTGTCGTTTCAGTGTCGTGAGCGAATTTAGTTACACTTTTCTTATAAAATTACGCCCCGTTTCAAACATGTTTTATTCAATTTATAAAAAATAAACTTGCTCCAGTTTTCAAAACTAATATGCAATAATAAAAATCCTTTCAAAAGCTGTTAGAAAATATTTGTTTGGTTTGCCCCAACTAGAAAAACCAAGATATGAAAAAGTATATTTTGTTTGCAAAAACCATAATAATTTTTGTTTGACATATGATAGAGACAATTTCAGCACACCAAAAGTTGTAACTTTTATTGTTTTAGAATCAATGCGAAGACAACTTAGCTGAATAATTTATAATAAAAAGTTACAGCAAAATAACTGATTTTCATAGGGACACCCTATGCTACGTAGGAAAAAATCTCTAATTAGTTCATATCAAATGAAAAAAATTAAACCCTCAAAGTTCCTCGCGATTAGTTATTCTGCAACTTTTCCCGGTAATGTATGCCATTATTTCTGCAAATAATAAAGTTAGATTTTCGATTTCTTTGAAAATAAGAACCACCCTAGTTTTCAATTCACAACAAAAGATGCGTCTTGTTATTAGAAACAACTTTGTGGAAGACAATTTTGCTCCAAAACTTCAAACTTAGGCTGAAAATGTATCTTTCTAGCTAAATTCGCATTCTGGCTTACTGTGCGTTGACTGCACGATTCCGAGTTGTTTTTCGTTGTCCCGATGAGAGAGTTGAGGTTTTTTCAAGTGCTTGCGCAAAATCAATTCTGACGTTGCTCTTCGAGTTGCGAAATTTTTCCCAATTTTTGAAAAACTGACAGCGATAAAAATAGAACACTCTTAACTACGTCTACCCAAATTTTTAAGAGAATATACCCGATTGGTAATTTTCTACAGCGTTTTTTTCCGTGATGCAATTTGATGTGGCACACCCTTTAATAAGGATGCTCTAAAATGGTGGGAAGAGGCTCACGAGAAGACAATGTTAGCCTCCTAGCACGAGTTCCGATCGACGGTGATGAAATCGAGGTAGTAGACGAATTCGTGTATCTGGGCTCACTGGTGACCACCGATAACGACACCAGCAGAGAAATACAAAGGCGCATTATGGTTGGCAATCGTGTCTACTCTGGACTCCGAAGGACGCTAAGGTTGAACAAAGTTCGCCGAACCACTAAGTTGACCATCTACAAGACATTAATTAGACCGATAGTTCTCTACGGCCACGAAACATGGACATTGCTAGTGGAGGACCAACGCGCCCTTGGAGTCTTTGAACGGAAGGCGCTGCGTACCATCTACGGTTGTGTGCAGATGGAAGACGGAACGTGGAGGAGGCAAATGAACCACGAATTGCACCAGTTGCTGGAGAACCTCCCATCGTACACATCGCAAAAATCGGTTGACTACGATGGGATGGGCATGTCGTAAGAATGTTGGACGACAGCTCTGTGAAAATGGTTCTCGAAAACGATGAAGAAGAGGCGCGCAACGAGCAAGGTGGATCGATCAAGTAGAAGGCGACCTGCGGACCTTCCGTAGACAGCGAGGCTGGCGAGTGACAGACATGGACCGAATAGAATGGAGACAACTTCTGTGTACAGCCGAGGCCACGCCGGCCTTAGTCTGATTGGCAAGGTAAGGTGGTGTATCCAGCTTGCATACCGATCGAAATCTGCCATCGGCAGGTATGGTTTCTGATTCCTTGTAACATTAGCTGTATGTAATCTTACATTTCCTCTATGTTATTAGCGTAAGCTATTGGTACAG
This sequence comes from Aedes japonicus, assembly GCA_034211315.2. Lineage (NCBI taxonomy): Eukaryota > Metazoa > Arthropoda > Insecta > Diptera > Culicidae > Aedes > Aedes japonicus. Next base: position 98,389 of record JASCZW010006316.1, on the reverse strand, counting down.
ATGGCAGTTGGTTTGATGGATACAGAATAAAATATCAATATTTGAATCCAAAAATATATAATCTAACTTTTGACTGGACGGTCTATCAACGGCTTTGTGCTTTGATAGTTCAACACGATGAAGATTGTCGATAAAAAGCCACACGTAAGATTATTACGTTTGAATGCTTCAATGGCAGAAAATATAAACAAAAGGATGGCAGACATTTTACGATCCCTTAGAACATTCAAAACGTATGTAAAAAAATATTAATACTTTAAAAGTCTCGAAAGTTAGAATAAATGTTTTAATATTTGCGAAAAACAAAAATAAACATAGATTCAAACACTCACGTAATCGAAATTAAATTATTCGGATATTCATTTATCCTAGCATTTCAGCTTTTCAAAACACCCAAGAAATTGCAAATTTGTCTAGACATGGCAGAATTACTCATCATTGTATGAGATAACCACCCAAAAGTGGTTTTTACCCTCAAATCAAAATTTTGTGACTGTTTGGGCAATGGCAAGAATGTTTTTGTATTAAACTCGACTAAACAAAGAACCTAGGGTAAGTCATTAGCAAAGTTCATTGTACTTTCTCTCGTTTGATTGCGTGTAACTAAGAGCTTTCAATACCAGTATATTTTTAGCATAAGATTAAATGTGTAACAAGTTTAGTCATACCATACATCTAGGAAACAACCTGAGCTCCATCTAGTGCTAGTTACTACACAGACTTGTTAATGGGGACGAATTGTTCAGTTTAAAGATCACATCAACGGTTTTGGTTATCCTAATTTCGGAACAAAATGAACTTCTTTCATTTACTATCAATAACTGATAATTTAAATTATCGAGCTCATAAACCGTCCTTAGGGAACGCAAAAAACTAACTTATTAATAATAGTTTTCCACAATTTAAAATGTGGAAGAAAAAGAGAACATCTTTTTCACTCAAATACACAGCCTAATCTCACTCAGTTTGAATTTTTGCTCCTACAACTCTATTTTCGAACAGGTCTTCCGCAAGCACTGCATAGCTTGAATAAAAGAAGAGTTCGACTTGTTGTCTCTTTGGACTACACTGCATTGTATCCATTTAATGCTTATTGAAAGCTAAACCCATTATTTTCTTCCCAGAAAAGGATTGTAAGAAAGATCCAAACTGAAAGAATCCATCGAAAAGATTGTCCAACGACGTTACCTATGAAAGGACCCGTTAAGTTAAAACCCTGTTCTACGCCATAATTCACAACAACAAAACACGTTGCTCATTGTTCGCGAATTGTCCCCCTATTTTTTGATTGAAGACCATCATTAGGCACAAACAAGTTTTGCCCTATTCCCGTATGGGACAATACGAACCGGGGAACAAGGACATATTTTAAAACCCAAAGCCCCTCTTTCAACACAGGCTTCTGAATATTTTCGAGGCAAATTACATGAACAATAGTGGAAAAAAGGAATGCCTAAAATGAAAAATGGCCTTCCAAATGAAAGGTAATATCGTGACCAATTAAGGTTCATTAAAAGAACAGTAGGTGTTGGCAGGGAAAACTTTTCATCGTTCACCTTTCGCGCATCACAATGACGAAGAAGAGGGTTCTTTTTCCGCTTTGTTCCGTTCAGCCAACCGACCGACTGACAAGTCCTTGGGTTGCGTTGAAGGAGAAGCTTCGGAGCTGGTTTTTTTTTGCTGTCTTTTTTTCTCGTATCGAACAAAGAATTCGTTTGAACAATAGACTACCATTTGGCTTAATGGACGATGATGAGAGGCGAGGAAAAGTGGGCTGAGTTTTCAATATTCTGCATTTTGTAGCAAGGCGAGCAAAAATTGAAATATCTGATCGATTAATGATTCTCTTTATTACTGATAACGAGAAGCACATGGAAAATCAATATGAAATATGATGAGAGATCGAATAGGCTGAAACATGAAAGGCTGCGATTTGAAATAAACTTTAAACTTACAGGAAGTATGGATACATCTAAACAGAAAAGATGGTTGAACTATCTCTCGATAGCAAATTAATATGAGTGTATCGAAAAGTAGTTATAAACATTCGATGCGTTATTACGCATAAACTACTGTATATTTTTAGCGTGTAAGCGCCATTTGCTTTGTTTACATGTCAAAAATGATTATTCGGTTCATTCATTTCCGTTGATAAAGTTGTATTCAAAATGTCGCGAATTGAATTTGAGACTAAAAAGAAAATTCTGCACACTTGGTGCACCGAAAAGGTGTTACTTACAACCAGATTGCGAAAGAGTAAATGTTCACCCGGCAAGTGTAAAACGCATCATCGAAAAGTTTGGTAGAGTGCTCCCTCAAGGATTTACCAAGAAGTGGCCGGAAACCCGGCTCCAGCAACCCCGATTTGGACCAAAAAGTTGTGGATTATATTCAACGGAACAAATCTGCCTCTACTCGCGATCTAGCCAAGAAGTTCAGGACCAGCATCGGAATGATTCAACAGAATCAAGCGCAGGAATGACTTGAAGACGTACAAAAAAGCAGAAAGTGCCCAAACAAACTCCGGAACAAAAGTCTCGTGCCAAAACCAGGGCTCGAAAGCTGTACAGCTGCATTTTGGACAATGTCGACCAGTGCATTTTGATGGATGACGAAACATACGTTAAAGAAGATTCAAGAACGCTACCGGGGCCGCAGTTTTATACTAAATCTGTTGGGGAACGTGTGCCAACCGCAGATACGACTGTTGCGATGGAGAAATTCGGTCAGAAGGTGCTCATTTGGCAAGCTATTTGCACATGTGGCTTGCGTTCTTCAATTTTCTATACAAAAGGAACTATAAATGCTGAGATTTATCAAAAGGAATGTTTGAAGAACAGGTTGCTACCATTGTATAGAAAGCACCAGTCCCCTCCTCTCTTCTGGCCAGATTTGGCATCGGCACATTACGCCAAATCCACTCTACAGTGGCTGACGGAGAATAACATCAAGTTCGTAGAAAAGACATCAACCCACCAAACTGTCCCCAGTTGCGACCGATCGAACGCTATTGGGCAATAGTCAAGCGTATATTTAAGAAGGATGGTACAGTGTCCCAAAACATGACCGATTTTAAGAAAAATTGGGCAGTGGCATCAGGAAGTGCACAAAGGTCACTGTGCAGAATTTGATGGCAGGTGTCAAATCAAAGGTACGGGCATTCTACAGAAATGAACATGATGACTAGTTTTTCCGTTTGGATCTTTTGTAAACATGTTAAGCTATAATAAACTGAAATAGTATGTTAATTTTAACCATGTTTTCATGCCTATTTTATTATTTGGAAGTTTATAACTACTTTTCGATACACTCCTTAAGTTGAAAAAAAAAACTGTCTCGGAGATATCTCTGGAACTTCATTTAATTTTTCAATCAGTCTTAGACGTACACATACTTACTGAAATGGTGAATTCAGATCGGAAACAGGATTTTCGAGCGATCTGGATCCGTGTCTTGTTAAAAGGATAAGATATAGAAAGACCTGGACTCATCCACCAATGTCACGATGTGATTCTGCTAGCAAAATTCAATTTCAAGCATCTTCAGAGTCCAATTAAGGATTTTTTCGAGGGCTCCGAAAGCTTATCCATGTATGATTTGATCCTGATTCTCGGTTTAGGACAACACAATCAATTCCCTTCCCTCGAATACCTTTCTACAGCTTCTCATAAGATAAGCAGATTTTTATTTTGTTTTTGAAACACTGAACTTTTTAAGCGGCAGTTTTCGGTGGACCGCAATTTCTAACAGACCGATCAATTCCAAATCCTTCTACAACAAGGAATTAGTAAATTATGTCCGGATAAAAAATGTCTATCATCAGATGAATATTGTGATCTCAAAATTAATACCAACACATTTATTTCTCAACCTATACTTTCCATAAAATCTTTTAATCAGCTATCACAACAGTCTAAAACCGTTCGATTGGTTGAAGTTCTGGACAATTTGTAGAACTTATGTTACGTGGCATTAAAACCTGTCCACGATAAATTTCGAACAACAAAGTAATAGCGGCAAAATAAATTGAATCAAAATTCAACGAACCGATTGATGATTCCACAATAAGGGACTTATATCTACATTAGAAATAGTTGATTAGGATATTAATCCTTTTTTCTGTGAAATTCTCGAACTTTCTGTGGTACACCCGCCATCACGTTCCGTACGGTATCCTCAGATACACCCGCCGTGATGATTCTCAATCTTCTCTTGCAATCATCAGTACCATTTGGTTTCTTCTTAGTTTCGAAGAGTTTCCGCTTAACTAGTGCCCAGAACTTCGTTATTGGGTAAAGTTCTCGACAGTTTGGTGAATTGGCTGTTTCTGACACATTTGACCTCTTGTACCTTTCCACGACGGATTCCGCATAGTGACATGAGGCCAGACCTGGCCATAATAGAGCTGGAGAGTCGTGGTTTCTGATAAACGCTAGCAACCGCTTTTGCAGACATTCTTTCTCGTACATATCCTTATTGACAGTGCTGGTAGAGACGAAACATTTAGATTTTTGACCACAACTACAAATGGCTTACCAAATAAAATACTTCTTCGAGAATTTGGACACCTCCTCTGTCCGGAGATGCTTGGCAACGGCATTCCTTTGCATTGTGGCATAAAAAGATCCGGTGTTTAAGGTTTTAGAGTACGTACATTTTGTCGTCCATTATGATGCAAGAAAATGTTTGCAAAAAAAATGGTGTAAAGCTGCTTAGCACGACTTTTTGCAGTGAAATGTTACTTGTCATCACGGTTGGGCACCTTTCACACTTTAAACGCCATGAGGCCATGTTTTTGCTCCACTTTTTGCACGTTTTAACTTCCCAGCTTTGCGAGCCACATTTCACACGAAAGATTTAGATTTTTCTCAATAATGTCTACCACCTTCTTGTCCATTTGTCGGGAAAATACTCATCGTTTTTTTTTTTTTGCATCCAACCTTCCGATCCACAGTCAAGATCTGGTCAAATGATTTGCAAACACATAACACGGTAAAATGCGGTTGCGCGCTTTCACTTGATTTGACGCCATTTTACTGAATTTAACAAGAATGTAAACATGTTGTACCACGAAATAAAGTTGAAAGTTTCAACTGTCATCTAAGTGAATCTATCTAGCGATCCGTGAAACAATTCAAAATCTATAAATGTCTCAAATTTAACGTGGACATGCTTTATTATCTTCATTACATTTCTTAATCGCTGATAAGTAGTTGAAAAACGCAAATTCAACCCAAAACAGGATTACTTGAGAGTGTAGTCTCAGAAAAAGTAACAGACGCTTTTTAAGACACTCTTGGATGTTAATTTCACAACTTCGGGACAAACAGAGTTCTTCATAAAAGTTCTTCAGAGAACTTCAGGGAATTTCTCAGAGAACTTTAAGGAAGTTCTTAAGAGAGCTACATGAAAGTTATTTAGATAACTTCATGGAAGTTCTACATATAACATCATAAAAGTTCTCCAGATAGCTCCATGGAAGTCCTTTAAAAAAAGGTACTTCGGTCAAGTTCTGCACGGAAGTTCTGCAGAGAAGTCTAGGAAAGTTTTAAGAAGAATTTATGAAAAAAAATTCAGGGAACTTCAGGGAAGTTCTGCAGAGAACTTCAAAGAATTTTTTCAGAGACCTTCAGGAAAATTCTGAAGAACACCAGGTAAGTTCTGAAGCGAAATTCATGGAATTTCTTCAGAGAACTCCATGGAAGTTCTTCAATGAAGATTATTGAAGATCTTCAGAGAACTTCATGGAATATCTGCAGAGAACTTCAGGAAAGTTCACCAGAAAATTTCAGGAAAGTTCTGCAGAAAACACCAAGCAAGTTGTTCAGAGAACTTCATGTAAGTTATGTTCTTCAGAGAGCTTTACAGAAGTTATGCAGAGATTCTTAAGAACTTAAGGGAAGTTCTCAGAGAAATTCAGGAAAGTTCTTCGAAGAACATCCGAGAAGCTCTGCTGGGAACTTCCATGAAAACTCTTCAGAGAATTTCAGATAAATTCTGTTGAGAACTTTAGGCGCGTTCTACTGAGAACATTTGGGAAATTTTTCAGAGAACTTCAGGGAAGTCTATCAGAGAACTTCAGGAAAGTTCCTCAAAGAATTTCATGGAACTTTTTCAAAAAACTCCATGATGAAAACTTCCCATTATCCAACAAAGCATGGTTGCCATTGTATTCCATTGCACATGAAGCAGTGACTTAACAAAGACGACTCTTTGCGCACAACATTATCGAAAATTAATGGAATTTCCTAGAACTTTACACGATTTATAATGTCAATTTGTATATTTTTTTTACGCTCAGTTTATGTGCACGATATTGAACAGAAATTCACACTTCTTTTTGAATTGTGTGCTAGTACTCTTTCAACACCAAAAGTTGACAGATTTGGCATAAATTTGAACCATGAAATATGGGTAGCGCCCCAATAAACTGTTAGATTTGAATATAAAAATTTGAATCTTCCTTAGTTTAATCCTCTAGCTGTAAAGTTCAGTTCAAAACTACACAGTTTGAAAGAAACATATAATTTTCTGCGATATATACACAGAAAAAAGTAATGAATTTTACAGACGCTTAAATTTCCCTACATTTCCCCCCAATTTCAAGCCAAATCAAGCGTAAAAAACGTAAGTATTTGCAATCCTTCGTACAGCATACAACATTGTTTGCAATCTGCCATGCAGCAGACCTGAATCCAGCGATAACTGACTTGAATTTACATGAAAGATCCCATTTTTTTATTGCCAAATCAAGCATTCCTCTTATGTGCATTAGAAATCACAGAATTTTTTTTTCTTTCTATCTGTGTAATGCACATAGAAGAAATGCTAGATTTGGCATAATTTAATTTGATCTTTCATGTATATTCAAGTCAGATATCACTGAAATATGGTCTTTTGTATGGAAGATTGCAAACAATGTTGTATGCTGTATGAAAGATTTAAAACAATTGCCTTGTTTAGGTTTGCTTTGGCTTTAAATTAAACGAGGGGGAATTTTACGCGTCTGTTCAACTTCAATATTTTTTTCTGTGTATCGAAAAGTGACAAACCGAGAGCAGTTGTAGAGATAGTTGATCAGTTTATTTTTAATTTTTTTAGGCATTTTTTTTCTGTTTTTTACCAAAACAATTCATTGGGAAGCTTATGAAAAAAATATATGAAATCGTGTAGGCAATGATGCTTCTGCACTTGCCTCATTCGATCAGCCCCAGCAAAAGAAATAATTCATTAACAATTCATTGTTCATGGACACTTTATATTTTTCCTCAAATTGGTGAAAAAAAACCGTTTAGAATAAACATGGAACTGGCAAAGTTATTCAATATTTTGCATTCAGATGGGTGTCCACACGTTGACGTTGGCTAGAATAGCCATTTGGTAAATGTGCATGGAAACTTTATGCTAAATTCTTCATTTTTAATTTTAATTAACGATGTGAGAGAATTTATCCACCGAACATGTGGCTGCTGGAATCATCAGCCACAGGGCTCTAGGTGTATTTGTGTGAGCGTGTGTCTGTTAGCATGGAAGCTCAGCTGAGCTAGCGATTCGCAGATCTGTACGATAGGAAGAGACGGAGTAGTGTGACGTGATGGAATTTAATTTAGGTTTTGCACACTACTGGCAGGGCTGGGTTTGGTGTCGATCGTCTATTCAGAAATTCCCCGAATGTTCGGTGCAGGGAAAGATAAGTTGAATGGTTCAGTTCAATTTACCTTTCCACTTCCATCTCGCCGATTCATCCGGAATTCCAATCATTCCGCAAAGCGGGTTTTGTCGGAAAAGGTGCTAAATGCTGCCATTTCCATATTATGTAGATGGCGTTTCGTCGGAATGGTGCTAATCCTCTGTCAATTAGCGAGCGATATTGGAATATTTTGATCGAATTGTTAACGAAAATAACACTTGGGAAAAATGTGGCTGTCGAGTTAGTGTATTTTAATTTACATCCAGGTATAAAAAAGGATTGAAAAGATTAATCTGTTCTTTAACACTGGCGTCTAAAAGAGGATTTTGTGTATTTACGTGTTTACCCTTTTTACGAAGATGATGTCCTCCCTTAGCTCAGTTTGTCACGGCACAGCTAGAAAGCATCATCATGCTAGAGCAGTCCAGTCTAGGAGTTGAGCGCAGGTAATAGGTTAATTATGATAGGCAATATCGAAAAGATGGAAAAAACTTTAACAAAACAAAACGTTACACATGTGTCGACATTTGTTCAACTAGATGAAAGGGTAGCTTTTAAGCTAATTAGTGGTTTAAATTTTCCAATTTACGGGCTTGCTTCAAAATCTACTCAGTTAGAGTCATCCGCTTTATAGCTCAATTTAAAGTAAAGTTTACGGTCAAAACTTTACACGCATGAAATGTGCATTCAAAATTAAGGAAATTATTATTTATTTTTGTTGACGCTTTTACAATAATTTTCGCTACAGAAACTCGATGGGGTGATAGTGATAGTGAAAAAGTTTCCGAACATAGTTATAATGTTTTGAAAGATGATCGAGATCTTCATATGCCTGAAAAGAATTCAGGAGCTGTGCACTGATAGCTGTTTTGACAAAAATCCAATGCTAGGGTTATCAAAGCTAACATATTTAAAGAATTTGAGCCTATATGGGTGAGAGTGCGAATAACGTATATACAATTGCAGTCCGAGAAGTACTTAACCTTACCACAACCTATCGCAAAATTAACTATCTTACTATTGTGTATTTCGTTCTTGTAGACGGCTACTGTCAAAATTGCAGCCAAATCGGACTCGTAGTTTTGTTTTCACCATGTGTGGAAGCGGACGTGTCCACCGACCTTAGAAAAATATAAAACGAGCAATATTAGTTACTGATTCAATTCTTGTTTTTGGAACGGAAACCGCACAGGATTGGTGTTGTGATTAAGGCGTTGTATACAAAATACATGAAAGGAAAATGCTCACGAGAAGACAATATTACCCATCCACGTTTCAGATCGATCGGAGATGGAATCGAGGTAGTAGACGAATTCATATATCTGGGCTCATTGGTAGACGCCAATAACGACACCAGCAGAGAAATAAAAAGACATATTATGGCTGGCAATCGTGCCTTCTTTAGACTCCGAAAGACGCTAAGATCGAACAAAGCTCACCGAACTACAAAGTTGACCATCTACAAGACATTGATTAGACCGGTAGTTCTTTACGGCCATAAAACATGGACATTGCTAGTGGTGGACCAATACCCCCTTGGTGTCTTTGAATGAAACGTGTTGCGTACGATCAACGGTAGAGTGCAGACGGAAGGCAGAACGTGGAGAAGATGAATTAAACTTGAATTGCACCAGTTGCTGGGAGAACCCATCGTACACACCGCTGAAATCGGTCGACAATGATGGGCTGGGTATGTCGTAATAGTTCCTAGACCAGATCGCGAATCGAACTCTGCCACCTCCAGCATGGTGTTGCTTGTTGCTAAGATAGTTAATTATCTTATTCGCTGTCGATGTTGTATTCAGCACACCGTTTACCAAAACGGATCCCGCAGCAAACCCAACTATTTTATCCAACATACGAAGTGCTCTGCCAGTCGTTGCCATCCAGGGTGAGATAGGTCTCGTCGTCCATCACCACCGCCTCGTCGCGATTCGCCGGTAAAATTGAGTTGACCATCTTATTCAGTGGACGCGACTTCCACTTCCTGACATGTATGTTAATGTTCGCCAGGTAGTTTTTCACTATTTGGCCGGTTGAACCGACCTTCCGGCCAAGCGCACGCAGAGATGTAGACACTTTTCCCTCGGTCTTCCTCTTCAGCATCCTTTGGAGCTCAGGGTCGTTGGCCGTTCGGAACCGGGCTTTCCTACGATGCTCTGATTGTTGTCTAATAGTGTCAAGATGTTGCAGATGCCGGAACGGTCGTATTCGTCCACAAAGTGCCGCATGATGTCCGATTTCAACGCGGCGGGGTGCAGTTCTTTGAACGCGTATTCTTCTGAACAGAGTTGTTTCACTGTTTTTGCCATCGCGGTTAGAGTTCGACTGATAGAGCTGTCAAATTTTGTCTGCTGGCTCATGGCTTACTTTGATTGATGGGTAGTTTCGCCAGTGCGAGTGAAGGTAAACCTAAAGCTTGCTTCAGATAGAATTGGAACAAAAACAATTGCCTGTATTTCAGTTATTTATTAATGAATTCAAGATCTTTTTTTATACAAATGTAGCGTTTTTTTCATACTTTTAAGAAAAAATACGGATAAAATTATTCGTCACGGTTTCGAAGGAATTCTCGAATTTTTCCTGTAACACGGCTCATTAGGCGGCGCACACCTTCTTCGTCCATCGTTTTAGCTATCTTATTCCACCAGGTCTTCATCTGATTGATGTCCTTGACAACCTTTCCCTTTGCCTTGAGTCTCCTCTTCATGATTGCCCAGTATTTCTCAATAGGGCGGAACTGGGGCCAGTTGGGTGGGTTAAGGTTTTTCGGAACATCCTGGACCCCTTTCTCTGCATACCATTCTTGAACGACTTTTCTGTAATGACAGCTTGCCAAATCTGGCCAAAACATTACGGGATGGTTGTGGGATCGAATGAACGGCAAAATTCGTTTTTGGAGACACTCTTTCTGGTATAGTTCCGACGTCATTGTCTTATTTGTAACGAAAACTTTCGTTTTTTTTGCCACAGCTGCAAATGCCTTGCCAAATCATGAATTTTCGTGCAAATTTGTCGGCAAAAACAAATTTTAATTTGGCTGGAACATCCCCCCAAGCCGTTGCCAAGTAAAATTTTTTACCTGGGATTTGCCCGAAGTCAGCCTTGACATAGGTTTCATCGTCCATCAGAAGAGACCCGTCGAACTTGGTCAGAACCTGGTCGTATAGCTTCCGAGCACGGATTTTGGCCACACTATTCTGTTTTATGGTCCGATTTGGCTGTTTGCTAGCTCGATACGACTTGATTCCTTCCCGGAGTCGAGTTCTCCTCACGGTACTATGTGCAGCACCGAATTTTCTGGCCAAATCACGGTCGGACAGATTGAGATTCCTCTTAATCGTCTTCAAAATCTTACCACGCAGTTTCCGGTCGACAGTTCCACTCCGACGATTGGCTTGAGGCTTCCGAATCGTCGTCAATGTTTCCCTATACCGTTTGATAACGCGCCATACGGTATTTCTGGGCAATTTCAGCTGTTTAGCTAGCCTAGATGCAGACCAAATTTCCAAATAACTGTGCAACTGTTTCCCTTCTTTCGGCTTCCATGTTGATTGTTTACTAAGTACAGTCGATTTGCGGAATGTCAAAAATACACACGTGAAGCTGACAAAATTCCCGACACGTGGGCGCCAAGAACATCCAAATTCGTCCACCAGGAGCGCAACAATATTAGCAAAAGTTTGTTCCAATTCTAAATGAAGCAAGCCTTATGAAAAATCGGCAAATTTTGACCATCACAACCGCTTTGTCTAACATTACTATGAGAGTAAATGAAATAAGAAAAACACATGGCCATTCCAAAGATCAATGACAAACCAATACCTTGGTCGGGTATGCCTGTCTCATAACCTGCTAGTAGACGAGTTTGTGATCGTAGCAATCGACATGTTATGATTGATTGTTTGAAATTGACGTTAGCAGCAAATCGTGAACTGGCCTATTGCATTTCGCCTTCTCACACATGCAAGAAATCGCACTCATACAATATTGTTAGTTTATGTACGGATTACGGATTTTCAGTATCGGAAAGCAATCCGCATGCTTTTTATAGGTCCCTGCAATCGGGAACTATATATCATCGCTAGGAATTTTATTGAGTCTTATGCTGATTTCTGAAAGTAAGTCTCGATAGATAAGAAGTAAGTAGAAGGATTAAAGTCTGAATATTGGCAGTTCTAATTATAGATTACATACAGCTTCATCAAATATCCCAAATTATGCACGAGTTGATTAAAACCCATCCCGTATCCTAAACCGAGCAGGAGAAAACAATATATGAATACCCAATTTCGATCTTGATAACTGGCCTTGGCATCAAAGAGCTCAGATTAAGAGGTAAAATACCTGTGCAAAATACCTAAGAACTGCAAGCAAAATATCTCTCGATTAACAAAACTTGTTATTTCGGATTACTGTGAATACCTGAGAGGTACTATTTTAGTATTGTCTTAACTATATTTGATATTTGCATAAAATCGGGGAACGATTTTCTGGTATTATTCTCAGGTATTTTACCTCATAATCTGAGCTCTTAAATATCAAGCCCAGTTATCAAGTTATTCGTTTCTGTTCGGGAACTCTATCTCAGAGTGCGTGGGCGAAGCAAAAACAGGGAAAATACAGGGAAATACTAATGACCCATACTCATTCTGGAAGGGCCTTCATTTTCATTCAATATGTCCTACACAGAGCACGCGGAGATTTTATGATTCCACGGTTTGTTTAAATTGCATTACGAATTATTGTTTGATTTTCTTTTTCATGTAGCTGGCGCAGCAAAAACAAAACGCGATAGTTTCAAAGCAGAGCTTGCTGCGATTTAGTAAGAAAGACGTAGTTCAAGTTTCGCTTAGAACAGTATGGCATTCCTTCGGCGAAAACTTTAGAAAGCAGTCACAGCTATTGGAAAATGGGCTGCAAGCATTGGATTTGAGATGTCTCCTACCAAATTTTCAACGATGCACTGTTGTAAAATCAACCGACATAAAAATTGGCACATAGAAGTGGCTAGTCTTCTATTTGGAGGTTCTGAAATCCTTTAGACCAAGTCTACGAGAACCTTTGGAGACATGCTTGGCATGAAATGTTAATTTAATTTACACATAAAGAAACTCAAGAGGACTGCCGAAGCCGTTTAAGTTTGTTGAAAGTTATTTCCAAAAAGCTGACCGTAAGACCCTCATTTGCTTAGTAAACGCAATGGTGACATCCAAGCTCTTCTATGGTAAATCTTGAGAAAAGATAACCTTGAGAACCTTGCCTCAATATACAACCAACTACTTTGCACAAGCCCTATCTTGCCTCCCTAGTGAGAGCATTGGATTGAGGAGAAGAGCCCACATCGCCTGCCAACCACAGTTAGAAAAACTCACAACTGCTCAGAATTGACCATCGTACACAGTCAGATTATTTTATAGAAATCTGTATAGTTTTACCGAAATCTCAACAGCTGAACGTTCGGTAATCCAATTTTATGGATTTCAGTAAAATTTTACCGAAATCCGGTAATTTTTTTACAGATATCTGTAAAATTTCACCGAAATCCGTAAAATCGAATTACCGAACGTTCAGCTGTTGAGAATTCGGTAAAACTTTACAGATTTCTGTAAAATAATCTAAGTGTGTACAAAACTAAGCCCTTGATCGAATGGACAATCAAAAAGAAATTTTGAGCTCGACAGAGGTAAACTGAGCCAGCAGAAGTTTTCCGAGAATTGCTAGATAATAAATACCCACAGCACCGCCAGAGGTATACAGACGGATCTTTGGCAGATGTTAAAGTTGGCTTCGGTGTAATTGGTCCCGGAGCTCTGAAGCTAGCCTTCCTGAACAGTGCTCGGTGTTTACTGCCGAGGCAACTGCTTTGCTGGGCAACTCGTGGAGCAAATGGCAAATCCGTTGTATTCAGTGACTCTGCTAGTTGTCTTCAAGCACTAGAATCAGGAAAGTCTAACAATCCGAAAATTCAAGCTCTCGAGAAAGAGGCAGATGGTAAGGATATCTGCTACTGCTGGATTTCTAGACATTCAAAAATGAAGAGGCTGCATAAGAAAATTTGATATGTATCTACTTTGCAGAAATTGAATTTTTCGTTCACAGAGACGAACGCCCTCACAGGGTAAAGTCTTTTTAAAATAAATATAAGCAAAGTTAACGAAAGCGATAAGACACTTATGATATTTCCTTTCAATATTAAGCGAGCAAATGTAGGTATTGATCGAAAAATCATTTTTGATTTCGTATTGATGCCCCACACTCTGCTCAATCAGAAACAACTGAACAAGATGCACTTTACTATTTTGCACTTCAATGCATATCAACGAGTTAATCAACCGAGTGCGATGCTGGACATAATTAATTCTTACTAATGCTTCTTCAAGAGTGTGACGAAAATCAAGATGACGTTAACGACAGGGTGGTAAATTCTGTAACTTGTCGTCAGTCTCATTGGGACTGTATCGAAAATAAGTTATCCAAATTTTTTTTAATTCGTTTAAAAAATGATGGTTTTATCAAACAAACAGATGATTCTTCATTTTACGGGATTGAATTTGAACATCTTGAAGACCGGATGAAATTAACATTATTTTCTCATGAATTGACGAATTTTTGATCGAAAACTTTTCATCAAGCTCCGGGACAAGTTTCTGCGCTATCTAATGCACATAAAGGAAATGATAGATTTGGCAGAAAATAATGGGATTTTCTATGTAAATTTAAGCAAGATAACGCCTGAATCAACCCTGTTGTATGAAAGATTTCAAACATTGTTGTATGGCTCATCAAAACTACAACCAATTGCGTTGTTTACGCCTACTTTGGCTTGGAATTAAACGAAGGGAAATTTTATGCGCTTTTTAAAATTAGTTATTTATTTCTTTGTGCATATTCTCAGCTGTTTTACCACTTTTTTAGAAGACCCTCTTCACAATCGCTCAATAGCGTTCGATTGGCCGACGCTGAGGGCAATTTGGCAGATTGATGTCTTTCTCAACGAAAATGAACTCCCTTTCCATGAGCCAATTGAGAGTTGTTTTTCGTGAGGCGCCGACGCTTAATCCAGCCAAAACAGTGGAAAGGTTTTATGCTTCTGATTTCAAGACAGCAGCATTTTCTGCAGACACTCAGATCGAAAGATTTCCGCATTTAATGTCCCGATGGTGGATACCGCAGGAACATATTGCTAGCCATACCAGCACTGTTAAACCAAAGTTCTCCACTTGAATCAACTTATCTACATTGCTTACATCCTCTCCTCCGACGGCTGTGTAATATTGTGGACCTGAAAGGGTTTCTAAGTGCTCCGTTGACATAGGTTTCGTCGTCTATCAAAATACATGCAACCGTTCGCTGCAAAATTCGCGAGTACTTCTGCAAAATCCGCGTTGCTTCTGTTCTGTTTGGCTTTTCTTCTGCTTCTTGTAGGCCTTCAGGTTGTTTCTTTTCTTGATACATTAAATCAAGAACTGATGAAAACTAAGAAAAAAATCTCTAACACTTCCGCTTGGAAATTGTTTGGAAAATCGAATGAAACAGGTTGCAATCGCGGATATGGTTGCGGAGTTATAGAATTTATTTTATCCAACTTCCCCTTATATTCTTGAAATATTTGTAGACTTCTTTGCAAAATAATGCAAGTTCTATGTGAAATTTCCAGGAAAATCGAATAGAAGCTGTTGCAACTACCGCACGGCTCCAAGAACGAAGATATGGTTGGTTTTACCTCACTTCCCCTTGTATTCTTGAATAATTTATAGATATCTTTGCCCGGAGAGGCTCAATATCCACAAACTAGTGCTAATCCCATGTGAAATTTCCTCATGGCACTGTGAACGAAGATATGGCTGGTTTACCCCACTTCCCCTTGTATTCTTGAATAGTTTATAGATATCTTTCCTCGGAGTGGCTCAAGATACACAAAATAGGAATATTCCAATGTGAAATTTCCTGCAGAATCAAATAAAGGTTGTTTTTAACCACCGCACAGCTCTGTGAACGAGATATGGCTGATTTCACTCCAGTTTAACCCAAATAGTTGAATTATTTATCCCAAGAACATAAGAGGAAGTGGGGTGAAATCAGCTTAATCTTTGTTCACAGAGCAGTGTGGTATATAAAACAACCCCTATTCGATTCTCCAGAAAATTTCACATAGGACTAGCCCTATTTTGTTGATCTTGAGCGACCACGAGCAAAGATATCTACAAATTATTCAGTAATATGAGGAGAAGTGGGGTAAAATCATCGATATCTTCGCTCACAGAGCCGTGCGGTAGTTGAAACATCTTCTATTCGATTTTCCAAGAAATTTCACATGAGACTAAAACTATTTTGTTGATCTTGAGCCTCTCCATGCAAAGATGTCTATAAATTATTCAAGAATAAAAGGGGAAGTTGGGTAAAATAAGCTCTATAACTCCAAGACCGTATCCGTGCGAATATTGAAATAGTTCATAGTTCATTCGATTTCCCAGACAGTTTCCAAGCGGAAATGGCCTTGTTTACAATCCGCGCTTGAAAGCGACAAAAGTTACAGATTTTTTCCTTAAAGGGCGATACGGTCAAAATTTGGTCAATATCAACTTGACGTATTTCTTTTCATTTTGCATTTAAAAAACCTGAACACCCCTCATTTTGAAGGTGTGTGTGTGTAGAATGTTGCTCCTATTTTGATTTTTGAATTCACTCTTCAGTTGTCAAAATGCCGTTCAAGCAAGAAGAGCAGCCTATCAAAATTTTGCTCGCGCATCGCGAAAATCCGAGCAACTCGCACGCAAAGTTGGCAAAATCGCTAAAAGTTGCCAAATCAACCGTTACAAATGTAATTAAAGTGTTTGGGGAACGTTTGTTGACAGCCAGGAAGTCTGGATCGGGGGGAAATCGAAAACCGGAAGCCGCTGAGACGACAAAGAGAGTTGCCGGTAGTTTCAAGCGAAACCCTAACCTATCTCTCCGAGATGCCGCAAATAACCTGGGTGTATCGTCTACAACCGTGCATCGAGCCAAAAAACGAGCCGGACTATCGACTTACAAGAAGGTAGTGACTCCAAATCGCGATGATAAATAAAATACGACGGCCAAAGCGCGATCCCGGAGGCTGTACACGACGATGCTGACGAAGTTTGACTGCGTGGTAATGGACGACGAAACCTACGTCAAAGCCGACTACAAGCAGCTTCCGGGACAGGAGTTTTATACGGCAAAGGAAGGGAAAGGTAGCAGATATTTTCAAGCACACGAAACTGTCAAAGTTCGCAAAGAAATATCTGGTTTGGCAAGCCATCTGTACCTGTGGCTTGAAAAGCAGCATTTCCATAGCTTCCGGGACTGTCAACCAAGAAATTTACGTGAAAGAGTGTTTGAATAAACGTCTGCTGCCTTTCCTGAAGAAACACGGTTGTTCCGTACTGTTTTGGCCGGATTTGGCATCTTGCCATTACGGTAAAAAGGCCATGAAGTGGTACGCCGCCAACAACGTGCAGGTGGTTCCCAAGGACAAGAACCCAACCTAAAGAAGACAAAAAAAACTGCTAAGGACGAGCAGCAGTTCAAGGCAAACTGGCTTTCTGCGGCGAAGAAGGTGGACAAGGTGGCTGTACAAAATCTGATGGCAGGGGTCAAGCGTAAGGCCCGGCAATTCGGATTTGGAAAAGCGGAAGCCTAACTGAATATTTTTCCTGAATTTTATACTCATTGAACTTGAAAAAGAAATTTAATTTGATTTTTTAAATAAACGATTTCACCGATTTACACGCGTTTTCCCTTGACCAAATTTTGACCATATCACCCTTTAGTTTTCATCAGTTCTTGCCCGCTGTGCGCTGGTTTCCGCTTTATTAGCCAAATCCCGTATCAAAATTGATTTGTTCGTCCGAATCAGAGCTACCACTTTCTGATCCAGTTTAGGGTTGGAAGATCCGGGATTTTGACTCTTTCTGGCAGTTCATCCAAATAACAGTGTTCCCAAAATTTCTTTACAATGGAGTGTACACTCGCGTGATCAATTTCTAAGTGCTTCGCCAATGGTCGCATAGATAAATCCTTTTCACGTAGCCATGTGTTCAACATGTTAATTTTCACGCTTTTTTCAATGCAGTACATTTTGAAAACAAAAAATTTACACTATACAAACAAGAAAACAAACAAAAAATGACAGTCAAACGCACAGCATGCTATGATGAACACATTAAAACCATCACCAATACACGCGTACAACGCAGATGTACGTGGACACCTTATTTATGGTACATTCTTTATTGAGTTGGAACTATCCCAAGCACATCAACTGACATTTTCACATAAATTAACTCACTTATTTTCATCGTCAACAATTCAGAGCTGCGGACTGTCTGCAATGTCAAGTAACTCTAGATATTGCTCTCGCACCACTTCGGATGTTCATGCAGCTAGTTGCCATGCACTTGAGCGAGCAAATTCCAAGAAATTCAGGAAGAATTGTCCTCCCTGAGGATTTATATTCACATAACACTGCAAACTACTGAATGAAATCTACCATAGGAAGCAAGTAATACCATTCTTTAATCGCAAGTGCAACAATAATCTTATCCGGTAATACAAAGCATTCTCAGATCAACTTTCAGTAAACAATTTCCACAGAAGGTTGATATTAATTATCCTCTTTCGCCTCACTTGTTCGTGCTGAGCAACAAGTAAAATATGAAGGATTATCACAACTCCGTATCACAGTCCGTCAGGTATGATGGGAAGTAGGGTTTTCCATTCCCACAGACACCCCTCGCGACCTCCACCACCATCACCAGCAACAAAAGCATCAGCAGGGACGACCCACTGATAGTCATCTTCATGAGCAAAACAGCTCTTGTGATTTAATTTTATTAAGCAATATTTTCATATAGCTTTTTATTTCCACTTCGTGTTTACGACTCCTCGGAGTGCTCCAATCTTCCCGGTTTTTGGTGTTTGGTGGGCACGGTTGCCGTGAGCTCTAGCTGGGCCGTTGGAAGGCTGAGTGGGTGGTGAATCTTTGTCCCGGGAGAGCAACACGGATTAAGCTGAGGGCGTGCTCGTATTCCTTCCTCCCATAGCTGGAAGTTGGTTAAATGTAGATTTTCTTATTCAATTTTCCCTTTCTTGGTAGTCTGTCTATCTCCGCCGGAATACCCGGAAGAGCCCGTCATTGTTGTAGTGTGGAATGAAGTCGTCGTGAGGTGGGCGAAGAATATTGCGTTTTCGCTTCGACGAAGAATCATATCTCAAATGAAGTGGATATTGTGTGGATGATAATGGAAATCATTCCGTTCGCTGTTTCCACCATTCCGCCAGCAAGCAGGAGAGGCTCGAGATTCGCTGCCACTGATGAGATGATTCAGGATTTAGGACCCACGACTGGCGAGATTTGGATGGGCGGACTGGGGGGATGTGTTTTATTGCGATAGCTGATGGCGGCAAGACGACTTGTGAACACACCTATCGCTCTGTTGATTGTATCGAATTCAGTAAATGAAGATATTGTGAGTAATTTTAGATGGAGAGGAAGTATTTTCCCATCTTACAGCAAGGTCCTACTGGATGGCATAAATCAATTACATACATTTTGAATTCGAAATTGATATCGAATGCTTATGAATGTTAGTTGATATGGTTCATTAAACGTGTTTCCTTATCAACTATCGATCCATAAAGTTTAACAGGTGAGCTAATGTTCGTGTAACTGCGAACATTCGTCTGAAATCAAGTTCCTTGTTGGGAGCTCGTTTCACTGAAATTTGCTAATAAATGGGTGGAGATCCGCAGAACATCGAACATATTTTGAATTCAAGAAGAGCAGTGAGTCAGCGGGTCACAGTCACCATCCTCACCTATTCAGATCTATTCGGGCATCAATTTAATGGAAACTCGGTGCATTCAAATTGATGTGATCTTTGATAAGGTGATACTCACACCAGAAGTGACGAATTAGTGCTTTGAAGTTTTTTTAGGGTATTTTATCAAGTTGGTAATTTAGACCAGTTCAAAGTACTTATTAAGAAAATTTGGGAGGACACGCCCATTGAATCAGTATGTGCCGCGACGTTGACGTTGGTAAATAAAATTAATACTCACAATTTTTTGTTCACATCTGACACCTTTCAGTATAAAGTATCCTGTTAATTGTAAGCATTCAATTCTAAATTGTGTTCCGTTAGCATAAATAATTACTGTTTGAATTTAACTGCAGAAATTCGTCACATTTAGTTGATTAGTCGGCAATATTTTATTATGGAGTATTACCTTCTATTTACTTTATTTCCCATAGTTCACAATTGTCGAAAGTATTTTTTTGATTTTCATGTTGATAGCCGAGAAAATTTACAACGGGCGAGCGTTAATATCATGAAAATATATTGAGGCATGATTGAGTTACTAACATTAAAATTGCTTTTTAACATTTATTAACATTTAAATTGCCAAACACACTGATAACGGCAACGGCAAAGCCCGATCTAAGTATGCCTGCTTGTCGGAAAGAAAACAGGCTAGATCCAAGCCGATTTTAATTGGACATAGGGTAAGGGGATGTAATGTTAGCCTAGCTCCTTCATTCGGCCTATGTACCCAATGTGTCATTAATTTAGCGGTAATCAACAAAATCATGTTGCTATTAGCATGATAGATGTAATCCAAAGCAATTGTGACAATATTAATCAATTTATAGTTGTTCACTTCCACGTAATTTTTGGTTTCTTGAACTTTTGGGGCATCATGATTTCACTGGTTATGTTGAACAGATGATCTACACGATTTCAAGTGATCTAAATTTGGCTTAATTGAATCGATAAAGCAGATAATGCAGTCTGGATGTACAGAAAAAAGTTACACGTTACAAACTAACTGTTCACATAGCTAAAATAACAATGATTTTACAAGATAATCGTAGACCCAATGTTGGGTACATATTGTTTTGTATGTTCCCAACTATGGCCTATTGTATCAACAACGTAGTAAAAAGGTTGTTATTGGTAAAATGTCAAGTGAAAATGCATGAATTTGCAGTTGTTTATATTCAAGTGGCTCATCTTAACACAAGTCGAAGAGACAAAATCATTTTATAGTGAATTATAATAATTTCATTATTGAATGGCTGATAAATCATATATGAACATCATTTAAGTGTTTTTGAGGTAGTTTTACTATAGTTCGTGTTGTGAAATGTTGTATTAAGTAAATCCAGTACAGCTTACAATGCTTTATTCATAATATTAGAAAAAAAACCGTACAAAGAATGTATTTAGTAATAAATCCTTCGAATGGGACGAAGTTGTATCTACGAATAAACCCAATTTGGTGCCTATAGACCGACATTAAATCCACATCCCTCGAAAGTTTATGGCATTATAAAAATAGTTGTGTGACTTTTAGTGATACATGCTACCAAATGTCTTATCTAACTTATCTTTGCAGGTGTATAACTAGTTGAATCTCGCTTACAGCTTAAAATCTTTATGAGTTATAATGAAAAATGTGATCGCTGGTTGCATAATAGGCTGAGTCAAGGGACACATACCCTATCGAAGTAATTTGCAGCAACTACCGTTTCCGTTCCGTTTCCGTTTTCATTGTGTTTAGGCGGTAACATCTTTTCTAATTTCAACGTCAAAAATGGAACCCGTTGTCGGTTTGCATTGATTTTCCCATACAAACTTCAATCCAATTTGGACGCGGTCGTAGCATGCGGTGCTCGCATTAAAACGTGAAAATGTTTCCTCTGTTATTTTGTCCCGTATTTTTTGAATTTTTAATGAAATTTTACATTTGTATAGAGTAATGTTAAACTTTTTTATTTTGATGATGATTCGGTCACCAAAGAGTTGAATGCGGTCCACTACGAGGCTTTCGTCTGGTGTGGAAACAAAATGTCCCCGCTGGAGACGGAATTTCGGGCTACACATCCTTGCGGCAGGAGAAGCTCGTGTTCAGCTGTGTCATACGGAGATGTTTGCTTCGTGGTCTAGGAGGGAACTCGTCAAGAACACAATGAAATATGGAGGGCACACGGACCTGCTCTGATTGCTCTTAAATCCACAGCAACGGAATGTTTTGGAAATCCAGTTGAGCTCTTTTCATTTCATCCTTCTGTGACCCACCACAATTTTTTTGATAATAATTTTTCTGTATGAAGTTTATATTTTTGGTGGGTGCTTACGCTGAACTGGCCGACTTGTCGTGCCGTAAGGGCCGTAAAGATTCTTGGTCAATACCCGAAGCTAAGAGTAAGTTCCATTGTGGAATTATCACATAAATAGTTTTCCCACCTGCTAAGGACTGCATTGCTAATTATGGGTACATCTTTGAGGTTCTGTATTAAAAAGACTATGACCTATTTTCACAGCTGTTTAATGTCAATGTGTTGCTTGCCTTGTAAACAACGGAAACATATATTAAAAGTGAAAGTTTAACTTCAAGCTCAACAAAGCGAGGTCTTACGATAGAAAAGCGAAAATCTATTGTGACCAAGTACTGCTCTGAAAAGGGATTGTCGCTAAGAAAGTTAGCAAAATAAGAAGGTGTTAGTGTCTGTGCGGTCGAAAATGCGATCAACCGATTTGTTATGTATAACACATTGAAGGACTTTTTCGGCTGTGCACAGCTGTGGTAGAAAAACAGGTGCGTCAAACCCAAATTTGGACAAACAAATTTTCAAAGTTTTTGATAGAAAACGCGCAAAGGAGCAAAATTCCTTAAAGACGCAACGGAACCAAAAATGTCCGAAACGCAGCCAAATTCAGGCGGATTCCGTGAAAACTCGGCCTGTATGTCGACGTTTTGAGCAAACGGTTTTGAATCGACACCTTTTTTCACTACCGCAAATATGAACGCTGAAATATACCGGAAAGAATGCCAGCAGAAACGAATTCTGCCACAAATCCGAACAAAAACGAAGGTTCGACATTGTTTTGGCCTGATTTGGCATCCTGCCACTATGTGCGTACCACCCTGGACTGGTATGAAGAGAACATTGTCCAATTTGTGGAAAAGGCGATGAATCCTCCAAATTGTCCGCAAATAAGGCCCGTTGAGAAATTTTGAGCTTTGATGAAAGGAAAGCTGTGAAAGAAGGCTAGAGAAGCAGATGACATAATCAAATTAAAAAAAGACTGGATAAACGTAAGCAAAACCAACGACGGAACGGTTGTGCAAAACCTCATGAGGAACATCAAGAAGAACGTGCGAGAGCTGGCCAGATCTTCAAAAAATCAAATGAATACTTATGTAAGGATGCTTTTTTATGGTCAATAAACAATGTTTATGAATTTGAGTGGCAAAATAAATAAAGCATGTTTAAATATAGCCATTATTAGGTGTACTCATAATTAACGGTACAGTACTTGCAGAAGGTCGTGTGCCAGGAGGTCACATCGAAAATATGACTACATATTCACATTAAGTTCGTAGCTGCAGCGCGCTTTGTGATCATTCTTGCCTTAGATCCATCCTTACAATATGGAAGGAGTTACGGAAATAGAGGCAAAATACATTTTTTATCTTTTTTTGTTGTAATTGTTGTTGTTGTTGTTTTTTATTAATGACATTTTACATCCATCGGATGCATTCATGTCAGTTTCAGTTGTGAAAATGTAGAGTGTACAATATGAGGTGAGTGATGTTGTTTATAATAAATATGAATTAATTTCACTTAGCTTTTTTTCCCTTGGTTATTGCTCCTCCAGATGATGCACCTTCGTTGGCACTTTTCTTTAACATGTTCTGTTTTTCTCCATCATCTCCTTCACCATCACGTTTTTCCTTGGCTTTCTTCTTTTCTTCTTCTTCCTTTTCTTCGTTTTTCCTATTGAATATCTTCCTCTCCATCAGCTTTTTCTCAGTTATCTTCTTCCGCGCCAGCTTCATCTCCGGTATCTTCCTCTCCTCTGCACCATCTTCTTCTCCATCATCTTCATTTTCGTCCTGTTATCCTTTGTTTTCTTCCTTTTTATCATTCTTCGTTCCGTCATGCTCTTCTTTGTTTTCTTCCGTTTCGTTATCTGCCTCCTCATGATCTTCTTCTCAGCCATTTTGTTCTCAGTCATATTTTTCTCAACACATTCTTCTCCATCATCTCCTTCAATATCACGTTTTTCCTTGGCTTTCTTCTTTTCTTCTTCTTTCTTTTCTTCGTTTTGTTCCTATTGAATATCTTCCTCTCCATCAGCTTTTTTTTCAGTTGTCTTCTTCCGCGCCGTCTTCTTCTCCGGTATCTTCTTCTCCTCTGCACCATCTTCTTCTCCATCATCTTCATTTTCGTCCTGTTTTCCTTTGTTTTCTTCCTTTTTATCATTTTTCGTTCCGTCATGCTCCTCTTTGTTTTCTTCCGTTTCGTTATCTTCCTCCCCATGATCTTCTTCTCAGTCATTTTGTTCTCAGTCATATTTCTCTCCAACACATTCTTTTCCGTCATGTATATTCTATTCCTTATCATTATCTTCATCTCCATTGTCTTCTTCTTTGTAATCTTCCTCTCCGCCTTCTTCATGTCCGTCATGCTTTTCTCCATCTTCTTCCTCCTCATTATCCTTTTCAACATTTTTTCCTCCATTGTGCTATTTCACGACTTCTTCCTCTCTATCGTCGTCCTTTTTCATTTCTTTTGATGTTTATTTTCATACACTTCTGTTTTTCTTCCTGTCCTTTGGGTTCTTAAAATTTGCTTCTGTCTTCGTTTTTCATAGTTTCCGATAAATGTTGCAATCATGCAGATACTTCAGCAATCGCTTTTCGTTTTCATCGTCGTTGCATAACGCTGTGTAAAGACTCGAGTTATCGATACCATATTTTGTCCTGGCCGCTTCAAATTTTCTGCAGTGCAGGATTATGTGCCGAACATCCACGACTGTCCCACAACACTCGCATATTGGTGGAGAAGATTTCTTCAACAGGAAATCATGTGTCAATCGTGTATGACCGATGCGCAGTCTAGTGAGTACCCGCTGATCAGCGGAGTTATTCTGATCGATCCACTTTTTTGTTTCACGTTTGATCTCTAATAATTTAATTTCCGTTAGCTGCCTCCAACGTTCTTCCCACTGTTGATGAATAGCTTGTCGCATTGCCTTAATGGCATCCTCTTTTGGGACAGCAACGTTGATTGGTACGCTATTTCTGCCTTCGCTGGCGAGCCGATCTGCTTCTTCGTTACCGTGGATGCCGGTGTGGCCGGGAATCCAGCAAAGGGAAATCGGACGATTGCGTATTAGGTCTTCAATTTCCTGTATCCACGGGTGTTGTGATTTACCACATTCTATAGCCGAAAGGCAGCTTGCAGAGTCCGAGAGGATGATTAGCTGATTTGTTGTTCCCGCCGCATTTATAGCCGATTTTATCGCATAAAGGGTGATACGGTCAAAATTTGGTCAAGGGAAAACGCGTGTAAATCGGTGAAATCGTTTATTTAAAATATCAAATTAAATTTCTTTTTCAAGTTCAATTAGTATAAAGTCCAGGAAAAATATTCAGTTAGGCTTCCGCTTTTCCAAATCCGAATTGCCGGGTTACGCTTGACCCCTGCCATCAGATTTTGCACAGCCACCTTGTCCACCTTCTTCGCCGCAGAAAGCCAGTTTGCCTTGAACTGCTGCTCGTCCTTAGCAGTTTTTTTGGTCTTCTTTAGGTTCCGCTTGACAATAGCCCAGTATTTCTCAATTGGGCGGGGCTCTGGCGTGTTGGGAGGGTTCTTGTCCTTGGGAACCACCTGCACGTTGTTGGCGGCGTACCACTCCATGGCCTTTTTACCGTAATGGCAAGATGCCAAATCCGGCCAAAACAGTACGGAACAACCGTGTTTCTTCAGGAAAGTCAGCAGACGTTTATTCAAACACTCTTTCACGTAAATTTCTTGGTTGACAGTCCCGGAAGCTATGAAAAAGCTGCTTTTCAAGCCACAGGTACAGATGGCTTGCCAAAACAAGAAATTTCTTTGCGAACTTTGACAGTTTCGTGTACTTGAAAATATCTGCTACCTTTCCCCTTCCTTTTGCCGTATAAAATTCCTGTCCCGGAAGCTGCTTGTAGTCGGCTTTGACGTAGGTTTCGTCGTCCATTACCACGCAGTCAAACTTCGTCAGCATCGTCGTGTACAGCCTCCGGGATCGCGCTTTGGCCGTCGTATTTTGTTTATCATGGCGATTTGGAGTCACTACATTCTTGTAAGTCGATAGTCCGGCTCGTTTTTTGGCTCGATGCACGGTTGTAGACGATACACCCAGCTTATTTGCGGCATCTCGGAGAGATAGGTTAGGGTTTCGCTTGAAACTACCGGCAACTCTCTTTGTCGTCTCAGCGGCTTCCGGTTTTCGATTTCCCCCCGATCCAGACTTCCTGGCTGTCGACAAACGTTCCCCAAACACTTTAATTACATTTGTAACGGTTGATTTGGCAACTTTTAGCGATTTTGCCAACTTTGCGTGCGAGTAGCTCGGATTTTCGCGATGCGCGAGCAAAATTTTGATACGCTGCTCTTCTTGCTTGGACGGCATTTTGACAACTGAAGAGTGAATTCCAAAATCAAAATAGGAGCAACATTCTACACACACACACCTTCAAAATGAGGGGTGTTCAGGTTTTTAAATGCAAAATTGAAAGAAATACGTCAAGTTGATATTGACCAAATTTTGACCGTATCGCCCTTTATGCTTCTGCCGAAAAAACACTGCATTGTGGCGGAAGACTTAACGCTCTCTGCAGTGTGCTGTTAAAAACTCCTACACCAACTGTATTTCCACGCTTAGATCCGTCCGTGAAAATAGCCGTAGCTTAATGAAAGCGGTTTGCCAGCAACTCCTGTGCTATGGGACGCACTCTATCGGGTGAATCTCCAGCTTTAACCTGCCGCTTCACGTCCCACACAATATATGGCTTGGGCTCATACCACATTCGATTTGTTAACCGCATTCGAACGGCGATGTTAGGAAGTTGCATATCAACTATCCTAAGCCAGTCAGACACTCTTTGCACAACTGGAAGATCGACATTTCGATGGTCTTTCTCCAGCATTCGAATGCTACTCGAATCACAGCTTGCTGTTCCTGAAGGTCGAACGGTAATGTGCCTGTCTCAGCCATAATCGCTGGAATCGGGCTAGTGACGTACGCTCCTGAGGCAAATCGGACCATCCGGTTGTAGATAGGTGCCAGCGTTTGCACCACCGAATCCTTCGCTCTACTGACGAGCCCAATGCCGTAGAGAAGTCGCGATGTGACAATTGCTGATCCAATGCATAAAGAGAGTTGCGTTGTCCTCGAGGAATCTTTACACCAATCAACTTAAGAATCCGTAGCCTAGATTCACATGTTGCTTTAACAACTTTGCAATGCTGTTTGAAAGACAGTAATCGGTCGAGAGTGACACCGATAACTTTAATCCTATTTGTTTTCGGTATAGCTACTCGGTCGATGAAGATATCGCTGCTGGGTTCTCGACGGGCGTTAGGGCTCCCATAGAAAATGTTCGATTTTGCCACGGAAATTTTAAATCCGACGCTCTTAGACCATTTGTCGACAGCTTTCACTGCAGTTTGTAAATCGCGGTACAAAGGCCGCTCTTTGTTTCTTCGAACCACCAACAATATATCATCCGCGTATAGGAGTACGGTAATTGTTTCCGGTACCACTCTGAAGATCGGCTGCATGGCAACGAGGAATAATGTGACCGAGAGTACTGACCCTTGAGGAACTCCGTTCTCCAACAGCATTTCACGCGATAAGTGCTCTTCAACGTTTACCCGGAACGATCTGTCGGCGAGAAAACTGTTCAATATGTTGAACATGCGTCCTCCAATCTGCCATTTCCTTAGCGTGCGCAGGATGCCGTACCTCCAAGTTGTGTCGTACGCTTTCGACAGATCGAGTGATGCTATTAGGCAGTGTTCGTCGCGATTGGGCAGTGTTCTATCCAACTCCGCCAAGTATGTGTCGACACCTTTCCCAGCTCTAAAAGCATGTTGTCTCTTGTCTAGCCGTCCGTTTGACTCCAGCTCAGTTGTTAATCTGCGGTTTACGATACGCTCGAACACTTTCGCGATACAGTTGGTCAGTGTAATAGGTCGGAAAGCTGCCGGTCCTGATTCGGAGCAATTTGGTTTCGGAATTGGCACTATTATTCCGGTTCGCCAGCTGAGGGGAATACACCACTACGCCAGACTCTGTTTAGCAGCTCAAGTAGCGCAATCTTGACGGATACGGGTAGACGTCTAAGCATCGGATACCCTATTGAGTCGGGACCTGTAGAGACACTTCGCCCTCTGTCGAGTGCCCACAGTAGTTCATCAGGGTGAAGTCCGAATTATAAATATTGTTGGTATCTGAAAGAAAGTCCAAGCGATTACGTTCCGCTTTTTCCTGCGCTGTTTGAAACAGTGGGGGATAGCTAGAGGTCGCCGATCTCTCATAGTAGTGTAGAGCCAATTCTTCTGCCACTTCTTCCGCCTTATCCGTGTACCCGTCGGTTCGCCTAATAGCCGCCTTACTGTGCTGACGCTTTCCTCTCAGAATGTTCATCGTTCGCCACATTTCTGCCGTAGTGCTACTTGGAGATATTTTTCCCACGAAGTCCTCCCATGATCGTTCTTTAGCGTCCTTCACTACTTTTTTAGCTGTTGCCTTCGCCTCCTGGAACTGTTTCAAAGCATCCGCTGTGTTCGACCCTGCTGCTCTGCTACGTTTCAGTGCTCTAAGCCGTTTTCTTCGTATCTTAATCGCCGTTTCAACATCTGGATTCCACCACGGGACCGAGTTAGGACCAACTCGACCTGATGTTCGTGGGATGCTAGCTATAGCCGCTAATAGTATCCGATCGATGAACTCATCAACACTAATCTCCTTGTCCGGATTGATGCTGTTAGCAGTTAACTCTTCAAACGATGCCCAGTTCGCTTGGTCGTAGAGCCACCTTCTTCGCTTTGTTCTAATTTCTGAGCATTCGGGTGACGAAATCGTAATCGGAAAGTGATCACTGTTGTGTGTATCCGGAAGTGTCCGCCAGATAAACCTGGGTGCTAGCATCTCTGAGCAGATCGAGAGATCTATAACTGAAGATAGACCGGTTGCTGGATCCATCCGTGTGTGCGATCCGTCATTCAGGATTATCAACTGTTCCGTTAGCGTCTTCTCGGCAATGTAACGGCCCAATGTATTCGGTATCGCTGATCCCCAGGCGGGATGGTGTGCATTGAAATCGCCAAGTAACAACAAAGGCGGTGGCAATTGCTCAAACAAATCATCTAGTTTGGTTTGACAATGTTGCTGCGTATTTGGGGGATGTATATAGACACTACTGTCATTGGTGTAGGAAGATGGATACGAACTGCAATGGCTTGAAGGTCACAGTCGATATCAATGCGTTCAAATGGAATCCCTCCACGTATGGCAAGACCCACTCCTTGTTGCCAATACCGACAATTACCGTTCTGGAGAAGAAGTGTATAGTTCTTGCCTACAAAGTCTGGAGCGAACCCGTGGTTGTTTACTTTCGTCTCCTGCAGCGCTATGATGGATGGTTCGTGTTTGCTAATGAGCAGCTTGAGTTCAGCGATATTGCCTCGTAGATCACGTATGTTCCACTGAAGAGCAAAACATTTCGCCGATTGCCTACTGGCTACTGTTGCTGACGTCGACGAAGATGCTGTTGATGGCCTACGCGTTGGGCCTGGCATATCGACCGGATTCCAGGAGGAAAAAGAGGATGCACGACACACGTGACTGATCCCGCTCTCATTCCCCGGACATCCACTCCCATTCCGGGGAGGGGGAGGTTGCTTCACGCTCTCCCTCCCCTCGCCGATTGTGGGATACCGTATCACTTCCTGTTCGTTCTGCGAGAGTTGGTTGAGGTTGCGATGATGATGCTTCTTGGTTTTGCTGTTGACTACGGTTGTTGGTTGCGTTGTGTAAATAACGAGATGGTGCAATGGTAGGTAGGTTGGTATTGTGTGATTCAGTCGCTTCATGATCGACCGCACAGGGGGATTCACCATCAACGGGTTGGGGTAAGACGTCCCGGACAGATCCTCCAGCCTGTTGCGCTCGTTTTAGTGAGAGTGAAGGGGGTACTACACTTTCCCACCCTTCAAATCGATCGTTGTTGTTGTTTGGTTCGCTTGACAGGATGGTATTGCTGGTCGGTAGACGTACTTTAGGATTGTTCTTATCGAAGATGCTGGCTAGGAGGCGTTTCTTCGATCTCGTACTCTTCATCTATTTCTATAGCCTCCTGATCGGATGTATCTTCGTCTTCGGCAGTTTTCTTAAATGGGGGGCTTTGTCGTTCGGACGAGGTGTTGTTGCTTCTGCTGTGTCTTTTCTTTTTCTTACGGTTGTTGCTGTCTCGAGGTTCCATTGTCGCAGGCGATCTAGTTCTGAGCTGCATCGATGATCCGACAACATGAGAGTCTCCGGGTAATCTGCCTGCAGCTTGGTTTCTTTGAATCGATGATGGTGGTTGAATCGGTGATGGCTGAATAGCTGATGGTGGGTTCGGTACACTGAACTTAGTTTGTTGGGACTGCTGAGTTTGTGGTCGATTCATCTTGATGTGGGCCAAAAGTTTTTCGATCTTTTCGTCTTTCTTCTTCATTGCATCGAGCAGCTGGGAAATTTGTTTGTCCTTATCCTGCATCTTTTTTTCTATTTCCTCCAGTTTCTTGCGGTCAGTAGTCTTCTGGGATGCGGCTGCGGTATAGTTTTCCAATCCTGCTTCAACTCGCTTACGGGCTTCGGGGTACGTGAGATTCTTGTCAACTTTCATCTGGATTACATCCATTTCCTTCTTGTAAACCGGACATTGACGGTTATTCGGGCGATGAGATCCACCGCAATTAATGCAATGGGCAGCAGCTTCACATTCTACACCTTCCAACAACTCATGTTCGGTAGAACAATTCAGGCAACGTTTCGGACCTGGACAGCGGACACGGGGATGACCGTAACTAACACAACCGTAGCATAAAAGCGGATTCGGATAATATGGACGGGTAGTTACACGAAGGAGACCGATTTTTACTTGCGATGGATAGTTGCACTTGTTAAACGTAAGAATCAAGGCGGATGTATTCACTAGCTGACCGTGTTCTTTTCGAGAGATTCGTTGAACTCGGATGACCCCCTGACCGCTAAGATTACGTAAAACATCCTTCTCCTCCATACGGATTGCCTCAAAGCACGAGATGACACAACGACTAAGGTTTAGATTTGGGTGTAGTTGTACAACAACTTCCGTACCATCGATAAGGGAGGATAATTTCAAAAGCTTTTCGACCTGAGCTGGGTTTCTTATCTTAAGCGTGTACCGTGTTCCTTGCGCTTCAGTCGAAGCTCCCTCAATTGGTCCACCAGCAGCACTCTCTACCGATTTGCCAACAATGAAGGGATCCGACTTCAGAGGGGTTTTTTCATCCTTGCTAATTAATTGCAGGAATGTCAGTGCACCAAATTCATTCGACGATATGCCTCCTAAACCTGGCCATTGTTCTCCTACTAGCGGCTGGCATGGTCACTCTACTCTACCTTACCACTTTCTCGCTTGTACAGACCGCAGACGTTGGAAATATTTGAAGAAAAAAATAACAACGGTCACCCGTTGTTTACCCCAGAGACGGAAAAGAAAAGGGAAACCAAAAGATTTTCCTACCTTATGCTCCTTCAACGTCGTATTTACAGCCTCCGATGGTCAAAATGGTATCTTTACCACCTCAAACAACGGCGAAAATCTTTATGTCGAAAACCGAAAAAAATAGCTTTGTTCGCACTTTTGCACCTCTTCGTGGTCGGGTCAGCACACTACACTGCGACCGGTTGGCAGAAAGCGTAACAATAAAACCACAACAGCGTCCGTATACAGCAGCTGGCAGATACGGCGGCAGTAGCGAAGCACAATTATCACTGCAACGGCGGTAGGATAGCACAATGAGCGACTGTTGTTTTGCCGTACACACGCGGTAGAAGCAGTTAGTTCGCAATATAATTCACTTTTAATTACACTAAAATTAACCGATTTCGATAAGATTGTGATGCTTATCACTGCTAAACACTGGCCACTATCGACGGGTGGCTTTTGGGGAGCTATTAAGCGTGAAAAACACAACTGAGCGAAAAATATCCTGAGCGCGTACTCGATTGCTATTAATCGTAGTAATGATAAGATTGTATATTATTGCATATACAGTGTGTCTTACAATAGGTGTCTTCTTTTTTCAGTCTTGGCTTGCTTCAGCTGGGTAATTTTAACAGAGGAATTGATTATACCCGTTTTGAGTGTATTATTTTGACAGCTTACCGCTGAACATAAATAATTCCGTTTGTTTATATTTATCAGCTACCATGAAAGCCATATCGGAGCAAGTTTTAAAATTACATTTGCAAAAGTTTAAACCGTGTCAGATATTAAATAGCCTTAAGCAGTTCTTATCCTGAAACGGTTCAAGATAACTGTAAATGTCCATATTCAACACAAAGGAGGTGCCAGACGAACTGCCAGAACGAAGAAAAAGATCAAATGTGTGAGGGAGCGAATAAGACATAATCCGGCCGTATCCGGCCGTGAATTGCACAAACAATTTCAAATGTCCCCTGCTCAATAAACAGGCTCCTCGGACATGATCTGGAATGCAAGTAGTACAAGAAACAACGGGTTCACGGATTTACGGAGCGTCAAAAGCAAGCCAGGGTCCAAAGAAGCAGAAATCTCTTGGTTTGGCACGGTGACTGCGAAATTGTATTTTCGGATGAAAAGCTCTTCCTCTTTCAGGACAGTCATAATCTACAAAATCATCGTGTGTATAGCAAAAGTATTGCCAACATTCCAAGAGATAAACTAGCTGTAAAAAGCTATCAGAATGTATCGAAAATCATGGTATGAGGCGCCGTTTCACGAAAAAGAAAACTTCCTCTTCTTTTCATAGAACCTAATGTAATAATAAACACCGAATATTACATAGAGTTGGTTTTGAAAAACCATCTGCTTCCTCATGCTTCAACGCTATATGAGAATACGCCATATCGTACACCATAAGTCGAGTTATTAGTACGAGACACTGAAGAAGTCTGCACATTGTAGACGAAATACGCGTATCTGTCGAAGATAAGCAAAGGTAGTTGGAATTAAATGAAGCATACAAATTTTTCTTCTAATTTCTAGTTACCATATTGTTTCCAACAGGACTCAGCTCCAGCTCACAATGCAAAAAAGATGTTTTGGTGGGCGGTGGTGGGCGGAAAATTTGCCCGATTTCATCACAAGCGAAGAATGGCCTGCATCTTCACTGGACCTCAACCCACTTGTCTACTTTGCTTGGTGTTATATGCTTTAACATATAGGCCCTACATAAGGGCTTACTATAGATCGATTCAAGAAATAATTGGTTGATATTTGGGACAAAATTCCTCAGGAAATCGATGAATTTACAAAGCGTTTGTGCAAAGTTATCAAAGAATAGGGCAAGATTTACGAATTGATTCATTTCTATCACATGTATAAATCAAATGAAAATGTTTATTTTTATAACATGTATCATTCAAATGAAAAATAAATGCTATGATTTGGTTGATTTGTTTTGCTGTAATCCTATTCTGTGTTAGTGACACCTATTGTGGGATACTCTGTAAATTGGTTTCAGGTTATCAAAATGCGGAATGTACCCTCTTTTGCATGATATATTTTAGGTCTTCCATGTGTTGTAAAATAATTTAAAACTTAAAATTCTTCTCATGGCTGTCATACATTGTTTGCATTTTCTGGTTCATAATGGATTCGCAAGTTTTTCTACAGTTGCAACAAAACAGTAGTCGGCACGCATGTAATTTTCAGTTAATATCAATTAATATCCTAATAAAACCCACCCCGGAACCTCCTTCCGGTATTACTTCAGGGAGGGGCTATTGTGGCGTGTAAGCACACACTATGTCTAATTACTCAGGGCTTTAGTAGTTAGGTGGTCCCTGCGACCTGCCTTTGGTCGTTTCGCCATTTTTGGTGGAGATCGAGGACGATCTGGGAGACTGCTATTCATACCGCGTCCCAGATGTCCCGGTCCTGGCACATCCTCGGAACCAAATTTTCCGGAGTCGTGTCGTGACCGCTTACGGCGAAAATGCAGGATCTCGCGCCGTCGAAGCGAGGACATGCGAAGAACACTTGTTCCGCAGTTTCCTCGACTCCCACGCACTCGATGCATGCGGAGGACTGTGCGTTTCCATATTTGAACAGATATTGCCTAAAACAGCCGTGGCCAGATAATATCTGTGTTAAGTGGAAGTTCACTTCACCGTGTCGCCTACCAACTCACCCGGTTAATTTCAGGATTCCACCTTATTCCACCGACCTTTGGTGGAGTTGTTCCATTCCTTTTGCCACTTAACCATAGATGTGGCTCTGGTGAGTCTTCCAAATACCTCTTGTACCACGTTGTTCAAAGCACTTCACGTCCTTTTTTATGAAAATGCCTATTGGCATCAGTGGGACGAAATAAAAAAAAAGTGGGACATGGGTATTTATGGCGAAACTATTAGGTTTGGCCATTGCTGCCTTCTACAATGTTTCTTCTTATTTATTGTGATAACAAATTTGATTTAAGGGGTGTATACACCTAGATAAAATAAATTAACATTTTTATTTCTGGTTCAAATTCAAAGGTCATTTCATATAACATCGTAGAAGACACAAACATTCTACCTCTTAATTGGACTAAGTTGTAGGGTGAAAAAGGAATGAACAATGTAATACCCCCTTATAACTAGTTTTTGTATCCTAACTTTCTTATTTGAATTTTACCATTTTTTAAATGTTCTACAGAGTTTATGGTACTTTAAAAATACAATTTGTT
This sequence comes from Aedes japonicus, assembly GCA_034211315.2. NCBI lineage: Eukaryota > Metazoa > Arthropoda > Insecta > Diptera > Culicidae > Aedes > Aedes japonicus. Next base: position 63,869 of record JASCZW010006316.1, on the reverse strand, counting down.
GTAGAAGACACCTTATCATTATCTCTTCATTGAAAGGATTTACGTCTGTTTTAATGAATTTTTGAGCTATCTCTGAGGATGCGCAAATTACAGGTTAGTTGATATTATCAGCTAAACTAAACGTTAATTTATTCAACAACTGATATCCTTCAAAAGGACGTACAAATTATAAGAGGGTCCAAGCCCAAGAAACCATAAGCTTTAAGCTTTTGCCCGATAATAGCACTATATCAGCATAAATGTTGCTTAAAAGTTCAATATAAGCATATGTTAGGTATGCAAGCTTCATATTAGCAGCACAAATGCATGCCGAAACTTAGCATTATCGCCAGCATTATATGCGCATATAAGGCTGTTATAATACATAAAAGTATTTATCATGTTCACAGCATGCATGCTTTAAATCTGCATTTAGTGCTAATATAAGGCTATCAAATAATGCTAAGTAAGAACTTGTTTACAAAAGTATTGAAAAGTAATTTGGAGTCAACAATAACCGGGATGGCCGAGAATAAGTGGAAAAAAACTTTGTAAAGTCGAAATTATAGACGTAAAGTTAAATTGAATCGAAACTACGATACTTTTAAACTTAACACATATATTGATGGTTTGATTCCAGAAACAACTACATCTCCATTAGCCAGTTCTACGCCTTCAAATTCTTTCGTAGATACGGAGATGAAAGCTTTAACAATTCTGGAACCTTGGGCCAAGACGCAGTACAGGAAATTTTTTCAGCATATTGAATTTACAAAATATTACTTTACGCGTACTAATAAACCCGTTCATTACTAATATTATGAATTTACACTATGTGGTTTATTTATAGCTCATTATTGCATGCATTATCCTCCTTTATTTTGCTAATACCATCCATAAGAAGAAGCAAAAAAAGAAATAGTTCTCAAAATAAATTGGAAATAGACAGTTGATAAATGCAGCATAATAGCATTAGCAGTGCCAAAAACGGGCTATCAAAACTGACAGTTATGTTGAGATTCATTAATATAGCATTACTAATGCTATTTACGAGCTGCCACTTCTGCACTATATAAGCACGTGATTTCGCCTTTCTTAGCATTATATTGGCATTATATCTGAATATACACAGAAAAAAATAATTAATTTTAACAAGCGCGTAAAATTTCGCTTCGTTTAATTCTAAGTTAAAGGAGGCGTAAACAATGTTTGCATACAACAATGTTTGCAATCTTTCATACAACAGACTAGATTCAGGCGTTATCTGGCTTAACCTTTACACGAAATATCCTATAATTTTCTGCCAAATTTAGCATTCCCTTTATGTGCATTAGAAAACGCAGAAAATTCAGTGTTTCTTTTATCTGTGTAAAGCTTCAAGACATTCAAGTGCTGCTTCATATGCAGATATAATGCTGATAAAATGCCACGTTTAGTTCTCAATGATTACGTACTTAATGGTTGCTTAATGGTTAGGAGAGCTCCTAACAATTTTTCAAAAAAGTTAGTAGTATTCAAACGTTAGGTTTATGAAATCCTTAGCACCTTGATGCAAACAATGTCTATCAATTTAAGGAATTACAATTCTTTCATATGATGGTGATACTACTTTTCATGAGGATGCTAAACGTCCCAAGTAACAATTTTGGTTTTATAAGGGTTCTAAGAGCATGAATTAGACTTCAAGAATGCTATAAAACCATGATAAAACCAGCAATGTTCCTTGGGGTTTTCCCTCTTTGTTAACAATATCAGATACGTCTATGCGAAACTAGCATTTCATTTATCTATCAGATTTGCTCCAAAAAAGCAAACGAGTATATTTCACATCGCTTCGTTTTATAACTTAGAACTTATATTATATATGTAAGACATCAATGTTGAAAAAGTTTTCAGTTTATCCCAACTCCTCTGCAACACAAAATCTTCTGTCACAGTAGTTCTTTAATTTACTCTTCCACTCTTCTCCGATTTCCAGAGGTAATAATATTTCGATTACGTAGGTTATTGATTAACATCATAGCAAAAATAAAATTAAAAACTAAGGGAAAACAAGCGAACTGTTAATTGCGGAGACATTGCTCCTGTCCATTTAACTCCAGGTGTCAAAATTACATCACATTAACTATAACTAATAACGAAACGCTTTTGATTCAGATTTTTTTTTGGAAAAGCATAATTGTTTTCAAGTACATACAATCATACCCTGCTTGACCTTGCATCGGAGCAATCACCATCAACATGGTGTTTCTTTGTAGCATAGGGTGCACCGCTGCTTGATATTATTATCAATTAGAACCTGCATCTGAGCACAATCAATTTCCAAGGTCTCATGCAACATTCGCTGTGTTGGCCTCTATTAGATGCCCGGAAGCATTCATCCATGGCAGCCAAAAGAACAAGTTTTAATTAGATCCATTCGCGTTCGCCGCCTCCATTGCAGTTTACCAGAAAATGCGTAGTACGTCTGGACAAAAGCACACAGGTGGCAGCTCTCATTTCCACTTATTACCCGTACTACTGAAGCACTGTTCTCGGTGGGGTGGACACAAAATCTAATTTTATTCTACATGGCGTGAAAGTGAGACTAAATGTTCAACTAATTCGGTTCTTGCTCAGATCATTCTAGATGAACCACTTCTTACTTTAACCTCTCTATCTCCCCTAGAATTAATAATAAAAATCAATCTACAACTGCTCTTTCGTTGATCGCACCACTAGATAACAACCCCAATAGAACTAACCATCCTCCACCTCCCCAAAGACTTGTGTATTGATGATGGACACTAAGCCCAAGCTGCTTTTATGTTATTGTGTAATTAAACTTCTTTTGATCAGCAACTAAATATTCATTCACCAATCATCGTCTTCAAATTGACCATTTCAACCCGGCCTGAGCCACCTAGTGTTCAATTATCTGAACGAAAAAAAAGCTGAACGTCTTCATGCCGTTTGAAGTTAGTCCACGTCAAAATTGCAACACACGCAAATATCTATAACTTTTTAGCCGGGGTAAAATTTTCATCCGGGTAGAATTAGTTTTTTATGATACGAGCAAAGCGATTGATTCGCTTTATAATAAAGCAACGCCTGCATGATCTGGTTAATTAAATTTATTTGAGGTTCACTAAACGAAGAACTCAATTTACAAATATACCATGTCTAGTTCGACGCCTATGAAAGCATTGTACACATAATGGCCGAGCTGTTCGAGGGAAATGCTTCCGCTTATCGAACCATGCTAAAGGCGGGCAGTTCCGAGGACCGCAGCTGATTGAGATTTATAGGTCAGCAGGAACCGGTTATGCAAATCGAGTTAGTATTAGGTGTGGCCTTCGATAGACCAGTCAGTTAAGGTGCGGTCTTAGAACGTAGAAAGATAAATAAGCATGGCAATCATACAGAATTGATAGCCAGTTCAGCACGCAGCAAAGATGCCGTAAATTCCTAGAAGAAAATGTAGACAAAGAAGATGTGGTTTTAAACCAATTACGCATCATGTTTGCAAGCAACCGGGAGAATTCCTGTACCAAACAAGACTCCATTGAATATTGTGCGATTGCCAGCCGGTGGATAGAACATTCTGAGCCATATATCTCAGCAAATTAATTGTTTGCTTTCATCGCATCGTTAGCCATTACATGGCACAGCTTCTCATCAAGGTTATGCTCAATGTTTTGCATAGGGGTTATCAAGAACGAAGTTTACCCAACATGGGCATCGCTGTAAATTTCCATTAGAAAACGTTTGATTAAAGGGTAAATGAGATGAATGTAAGAGAAATAGATTCTTTTGGTCTGAAAGGCTGCAGAACACAAAATATACAGTCGATGAGAGGCGCTTCGACATGCTCTCCACCAGGTTCCTTAGGCAAGGTCTGTATCCGCAATAATCCGGACACCTCAAAACATGAATAAAACAAATATTTTGCATTATATTTCCGTCGTAGTAGTTTATTTTAGATTCATGGGATGTGTTTTAACAATTCGTGAATCCTAGAGGATGTGAGCTGAGCTGAGGAATACCTGTAACTAGAAATTAGAAGAAAAATTAGTAATTCGTGAAAACAAAACATAGTTATTCGGTATTTGCATTAAATTTTCGAACTTTGCGCTTAACTCCGTCCATTAGGGTTTGTACAGACTCTTCAGAAATCGTAGAAGCCGTCTTTGTCCAAATTTGCTGGAAGGGTTGGATGTCTTTGATTCCTTGCTTCTTTCCAGAAAGCTTCCGCTTCATCAGAGTCCAATATCTCTCGATTGGTCGTAGCTTTGGGCAATTTGGCGGGTTTGAGGTTTTTAGTACAATGTTCACTTGATTTGTTTGGTACCACTCCATCACAGTTTAAGCATAGTGACATGATGCCAAATCGTGCCAAAACAAAGGTTTTTCTTTGTGACTTTTGATGAAGGGTAGCAATCGCTTCTGCAGACACTCTTTCTGATAGATCTTCTTGTTGATTGTACCTGTAGTGACGAAAGATTTACTCTTATTGCAACACCTGCAAATTGCTTGCCACACAAGGTATTTTTTGGGAAATTTCGATGCCTTCTTCGTTCTAAAATGCTCAGCTGTAGCATTTTTGGTCATAGCAGAATAAAAAGCCAGCCCTGGAAGCTGCTTAAAATCCTCCAGGACATAAGTTTCATCGTCCATAACAACGCATGAAAACTTCGTCAAATATTGGCAGTACAAACGTCGAGCCCGTGATTTTGCTGCCAAGTTCTGTTTGTCGTTGCGATTCGGAACTGTTTTTACTTTATACGACTTAAGTCCCAAACGTTGTTTTGATTTTTGGACAAAACCAGGCGACATCCCTAATTTATGAGCCACCGTTCGAATGGAGAGATTTGGGTTTTTTGTCAATATACTTTTCACCTTTCGGTCCATGACTGGATCAGTGCGTCCAATGTTTTTGTCACTTATCGGTTTCCTCTCCACCGTCAAACGTTCCGAAAATGATTTGAGCACATCGTGAACAGTGGATTTAGGCAAATCCAAAGTATTTGCAAGGTCCCGTATTGACAAGTCAGGATTTTCCGTACGCCCGTACAGAAGTCGCTCGCGCACTTGTTTTTCTTTCGTCGCCATCTTGATTACTAAACATGAAATGTAAACATCAATCATAGTCTTTTTCATCATAGACTCTCAGCAATACCACAGTGAAATTTTTTATTCCTACGTGCAATATTTCAAAAGTTACAATGATTTGAAGGTGTCCGGATTAATATGGATACAGATTTTATTTTGGCTCAAGCTCTTCCCAGGCGTGCTTTAGGGCTTCAAAATAGTTGAATTTATTGGTAACACCAGTTTTGTCAACTCTAGTATCTAGGTTGAGGTATGGGCTTTGTGGCTTTGTGGTCTTCTTGACAGCATGCTTCGGGTCGTTGTCCTGTTGAAATACGAACTTCTCTTCAAGACCCGTCTGAATCAGCGAAACCTCCGTTTTCACGAGACTATCCACTCCACTCTACGAAAAACACCTCCCAGACCATCAAATTTCCACCTCCATGCTTCAACGTGCCTTGAATGTGGCTCTCCTGAAGCTCCTCACCCGATCCGTACTCGAATGTTGATTCGTCCGTCCAGAGAACCGTTGATTCGAACGTTTTTTGTTTCCATAGAATTTCCCCAACCGCTGACTTGCTGATAATGTACTTCCTAGCGACAGCCCGGTGCAATTCACCGTTTTGTACATCATGAACCCCCAATTTTCGGATACACAACCCAAGCAAAGGATTATACCACGTTGATAACAAGTTCTAATACCAAGTTTTCACTTTTTGATCGCTGAATATGTTACCATTGAGGCTGAATAAACAGTCAAAATAACAGAATGAATAACAAAACAAGAGTAGAAGTAGAAAACGACTCAGTTTCGTTAAAAGTTTACTCATTACCAGGGCCCGGCCAATTCATCGTCACTTGATTATTGTCAGGCGAAGATGAAGCTGTTCACCATCAATATCAAACGAAAATCAAGCTCTTTCTTTTCGAGCATATCCCATATCAAAATTTATAGAACCACTTTCGATCTGTTTTCATTCTGTCAACCTGTTGAGGTGGCAGACTCGTCCGTGCCTCGACCTACCCCGCAGTGGGATGTTAGGCAAAGGTAACGCCCTTGGTTCGAGTACTACTTTACCCATGCCCTTTCGCTCAATTTTCATTACTTCTGTTCTATTTCCAATCTACCGTAAACTGGCGGAACTTTCAACACTTTCTCTTCATATCTTTCATTCTATTTCATTCTATTTCATCATATAAGTTCCAAATTGTGTTGAGAAGGTGGCGCTGCAGTCTATCTTTTCCAAGTGAAGCTCTACAGAGTTACCGTCTTCGAAAAAGTTGTTTGGAATATAAAATGAAGTAATATTACAATATCATATTAGTTCCAGATTTTGCCACAGAGGCGCTGCAGTCTATCTTTCTCAAAATCAGCTTTAGAGGGTTGCCGTATAAGATAAATTATTGCGAATGTAGAATTTAGTCACTTGAGATTAACAGATTAGAACTAAATTGCACCGCAAAGATGATGCTACAGTCCATCTTTGCCAAATGACTCTCTAAAGAATTGCCGTTTTTAGCAAATTTGTCGAGAATGTAAAATGAAGACATTTAAATTAATCACATTAGTTCCAGATTGTACCGCAGAGGTTGTGCTGCAGTCTATGTTTGCAAAATGAAACTCTAGAGAGTTGCCGTCTTCGGAAAAGTTTCTCGGTATGCAATTTGTCGTCTTTTGGCATTACAATAAGGAGTGTATCGAAAATAAGCTATCCACAAACTTGCTTTCAAATTATGTTGAAAACCGATATTTTATTCATACAAAAAATTGATCCTTTATTGTACGAGGTTAAACTTGAACATAATGAATACCGGATGAAATATAAGTTATTCCTTCATGAATTTTCGAACTTTGGATCGAATGCTCTTCATCAAGTTCCGGACAAGTGTTGCATCGCATTTTTTGGACGCTTGAGCCCAAATTTTGTTGAACTCCTGCATGTTCTTAGCTGCCTTACCAGTCTTCTTGAAGACCCTCTTCACGATTGCCCAGTAACGTTCGATGGGTCGAATATGAGGGCAATTTGGTGGATCGATATTTTTCTCAACAAAATCTATACCCTTTTCCGCAAGCCAATTGAGAGTGGTTTTGGCATAGTGAGCCGACGCTAAATCCGGCCAAAACAGTTGAGGTGTACTATGCTTCTTATATAAAGGCAACAATCTCTTCTGGAGACACTCAGATCGATAGATTTCCGCATTTATAGTTCCGGTAGTGTAAAAAATGGTTGACTTCAAACCACAGGAACATATTGCTTGCCATACTAGTACCTTTCGACCGAATTTCTCCACTTGAATCGACCTGCCCGCATCGCTCACATCATCCCCAACGACGGCAGTAAAGTATTGTGGACCTGGAAGGGTTTCTGAGTCCTCCTTTACATAGGTCTCATCGTCCATCAAAACGCATGCATCCGGACGCTGCAAAAGGCGCGAATACAATTTCCGGGCCCTTGTTGCTGCTCGCTTCTTCTGTTCTGTACTTTGTTTCAAGATTTTCTACTTCTTGTAGGTCTTCAGGTGGTTTCGCCTCTTGATACGCTGGATCATTCCGACACTCGTTCCTGCTTTTTTGGCCAAATCACGTATTGACATTGATTTGTTCTTCATGATTAGAGATACCACTTTCTGCTCCAGTTTCGGGTTGGAAGAACCGGGTTTTCTGCCTCTTCCTGGTAGCTCATCCAAAGAATAGTGTTCCTCAAACTCATTAATGATGGTTTTAACACTCGCATGATGAGTTCCAAACCGCTTCGCCAATTTTCGCATAGTAATACCTTTCTCACTTAGCCATGTGTCCAGAACCTTAATTTTTACTGCCTTTTCAATACGCGACATTTTGAAAACGCAGAATTTGAACCGCACAAACAAGTAAACAAAAGAAAGCTGACAGTCAAACGCACAGCATGCAGTGTTCAGAGCATAAAAAAAAACCATCACAAATACATGCGTACAACGCAAATGTATGTGGATAGCTTATATTCGATACATTCCTTATTAATTCCAGATCTTGCTACTAAGATAAAGCTGCAGTCTATCTTTGCTTAATGAAGCTCTAGAGGGATGCCGTCTAGGATAAGGTTTCCCAGTATGTCATGTATCGTTTTTCTAATTCCAGATCTTACCGCATTGATTGCACTGCAGTTGATCTTTGTCAAATGAAACTCTAGAGAATTATCGTCTTCATCAAAATCTCTCAGTATGTAATTGTTCTGCTTTTGTCATTATTATATTAACTCCGGATTTTGCCGATAGCAAGGTTTTGAAGCTTTAGAGAGCTGCCGTCTCCAGATTTTTTTTAGTATCCCATTTTCCGTCTTCTTACATCTTCGCATTAGTTCCATTACAGAGAACATAAACGACTGCACAAACGACTGCGAACACAAACGATGCGACATACTGAACAATTTTGTCGAAGACGGATACCCTATGGAGCTTCATTTGGCATAAATAAACGGAAGCAACATCTTTGCGGTGAAATCTGAAAACATGATAACGACAGAAGACGACATATTACATACCGAAAAACTAAGACGGAAACTCTCACAAGCTTCAATTGACAATCACAGACTACAGCTCCATCTGTGTTGAAAGATCTGGAACTAATGTGATAACGACAAATGTCACAATGGGAAACTTTGCCGAAGATGGCAACTCTCTAGAGTTTCATTTGTCAAAGATAGACTGCAGTGCCATCTATGCTGAGAGATCTGGAACTAATATGATTACGTCGAAAGACGACAAATGTCCCAATGAGAAATTTTGCCTATGATGGCAACTCTCTAGAGCTTCATTTGGCAAAGCTAGACTGTGGCGCCATCTCTGTGACAAGATCTGGAACTCACAAGATGACAAATGACATATTGAAAAAACTTTGCCCTAGACGGGCACTCTCCAGCGCTTCATTTAGAAAAGATAGACTGATTCCCTTTGTAGCAGATTCCCAGTGGGCAATGTTACTGTAACCAGGTTTTTCCACCAACAATGCATTTTTTAGACCATAACCTCTCATTTTGGGTGCAGCGTTGTGTCTAGGTTGAAATTTCATAATTCTAGAAAAGGTTGAAATCCGGATCAACATTGACCCTGATGTCATATGTTTCAGCTTTTTAATGTCCGAGAAAGGTTAAAATTAGCAGTTTTTCCGAAGGAAAACACAATACCACACTGAAAAATTGACCGAGTTTAAAGGAAAAAGATAGTGAGTTTTGGTTGTAAATTTTACTGATTTTTCGATATAAACTTAAAGTAGAAACTAGCAAATACCCCAAGCAACACATCTTGTATTAAACAAGTTGAAAGTACTGTTAAATGACAAAAACAGGTTATAAATTTAGATATATAATACTTTATTTCATACTTCCCTGCCCCTCAGTTCAGAAAGGGGTATGGGCGCGTTCTGCCAGCTTGGTCGCGGCAGATTTCATGTGTGAATAGGCTGTCACATAAACGTTCAAAAATGCCTGAACCAAAAGGACAGCTTGTAAAGACCACTTGAAGATGCGATGGGGGATCATTGTCCTGAAATTCACAATATGTAGCACGTAGTGAAATGTTTCTGTCTTCTGAGTAAACGATTGGAAACTCATCGGGAACGATCTCTCATATGCATCCGTCGAACCATTCTGAATGGCCGTTGTGAGAATATCACCATGAAAATCTCACATACGCATAGCATGTTACCAGTTTTTAATGCTTCTCTCCTTTCTCTTTCCTATCCCATGGCCGTGTGCGGTGTCTTATGAAATGTGAGTCTCGATAGTCAGCTCTTCAAAAGAAGGAACACCGAGACGATAATATGGACCCTACATCAAAGGAAGGTTGAAGCAGTAAGTGAGGAATGAGGAACCCTAACCAATTTTACTTTCAACCAAACAAGCTAACACAAGCTTCAAGGTAAGATGACTGCAAAATCAAGGTAAGAAAATCATATTAATTTCTTTGAATTTTTCATATATTTGTGTAACATCATATGTTGGGATAAAGGGAGGGACCATCAGAGTACCCGATTGAAGCGATTTGGATAGGAAGAGTGGGACTGCCAACCTCCTGTTGTTAACATTTCGTGAATAGACGGCGGGCCCTTCTCCCCATCTAATGGGACTTTTTAATTGGCGAGGGCTCGGTTTTGGTGTGGTTTATGCGAACTTGTTTCTGGAAGGAGATTCTCTCTAGATCTCTAGAGAGAAAGTATTAATCACTTGGAGCAACGATAAAAGTATTTTTAGCTCGACCGTTTGTCAGAGTGATGTATAGAATACACACAGCAAAAAAAGCCGAGCAAAATTTTGCTTCCAAAAACGCCATGTTCAACCTTCTCTTACTTTGTCAATTACTAATATTTTTGGCTGAAAATTTGACAACACTTTGAACAATGTATAGACCTAATGTGACCAAAATTTCATGTTGATAAAATATATAAACTTGAAGTTATCATAATATACGTCAAAAAAGTCGTTTTTGGACATACCAATTTCAAAAATCCGTATTTCTGTGAAAAATTTAGGTAGCATATTAAAAATATCACCATAGCCTAAAAATAAAAAGAAAATAATGTGGACGAAATTTGAACTGTTTTCATCAAGTGGTTTGGATTACAGCTGGCGTTAAAATTGATGCACCAACGTGAGTATTTCCCTTTTTCACACGATATTGACCATGCTGTAATATCGGTGCAAAAAAAAAAGCCGAGGTAAATTTTTCTTATTAGGACAAATGATTTGTTACGCGTGAAATATCCCAAATAACTAGTGTAACCCACGGGGACCTTCAAAAATATGGCATTCAGTATGAGTTGGTTTGTGAAAACTACGTTTATAGTATTATGCTGTATTATTAGTTGAATTCACCTTTCCATGGACAAAATCCCGATTGATGTGTGTAGCTTAATGATTAAGTGTGTATGTAGCCTGATGTTTTCGCATAACACTACGTAAGAGGATGAAGATTCACGTATTGTGCTGATTTATCAATCAACCTATACTTCGACACTAACGTAAAACTATTCACATGGAAAAGGTCCACATATTCCACTCTTTGTATACACAAATTTTAAATAATACACAAATACACACAAATAAAATCTTCTACCGTCTTCTGATTCAAAACTGAATGATAAAGAGTGATTCAAAATATCCGTTGAGCTCCACCACAGTCAATTGATTTGAACATTAACTCTTTGAAGTTAACTTCTATTTTCTATTTTTTATTAAAAAAAAGAATCACAAAACGTGACTCGGTACAAGCAATATCACTTATCATTATTTTAATATAAAGGTCTTGGTCTACCATTTTCGGTCACGATGCTGCCCATCTGAATAGTCTCTCAGATCTGATCTCAACTGATTAGACAATTTTTCGTACGTTGTTGCATAATCGTCAGAACATAAAAGAATGTTACTGAATTTTCAACTTTGGATCGTCTTTATCCATGAATGGATCAGTTTAATTGTATTGATTTAAAACCAACCAAAACCATGATATTATGTGATTGTGATGAAAATAAAAAAAGTTTGGTTTCTCCAAAGTAACTCTCGATGAAATTCTTCTAAGAACTTCAAGGATGTTCTTTCAAGAACTTTAATGAAATTCTGCCAAAAACTTTAGAAAGGTTCTTGCAAGAAGTTCAGGATAGTTCTTTCGAAAACTGAAGGGAAGTTTTTCCAAGAACTTCTAAAAAACTCTTCAGAAAACTTCATGGAAGTTCCTAAGAGAACTTCAGGGAAGTTCTTCAGAGTACTTCAGGGATCTCCTTCGGAAAACTTCAGGGATGTTCTTCCAAGAACACCAGGAAAGTCATTCAGAGATTTCCAGGACAGTTCCTCAGACAATTTCCCTGAAGTTCCTGAAAGCTCCTGAAGTTCCCGGGAAAACTTCCCTGTTGTACTCCGAAGAACTTTCTTGACGTTCTTGGAGGAACTTTTCTTCTGGTACTCTGAATAACTTGTACCCGTTCAGAGAATTCTCATGAGCTTTTTGCAATAAGATGGCTTTAGCGCCACTTCTGCAGGCCACCTGTCGATTGGAATTTGCCCGACTTCTCTAAGACAGTCACCTCCTCAGGGATCATAGCAAAATCTAATAAATTTATTTCCCGGTTATTCATTACTAATTCAGGTTGGACAGAACAGTTTTTTTTTGGCGAGTTCTAGATGACTTGCTGACTCAATACCAGGGTCGTAGATGACGACGACGATGCAGATGGCAAACGAGTCTCATCACTGCTGAAATGGCGTCCAGCGATGGTACACGAGCGCCGAAAGTAGGGCCGAATTTACAGATGCGGAGGGAGTAGCGGCTGGACGGAAAGCTTCCGATTTTAAATTCGTCGAGAGCGTTCCAAATTAACCGTCTCCTTCAAAAGAGGAGCCCGTTTTCCCAAGCTTCTCGTATCTTGGTGTTAAGGAACGCTCCTTTATTTCGGGTAAAGTCCTCTGTAGTGTCCAACATTTGACTACGGATCACTAATACCGCGCTCTCGGTTATCTTTCCACAAAATTGTGACGAACTGTGGAACTACGACGACTTATTGGCGACCGTCGGGAGAAACTTTGTACAGTAGTCTTGCAATCATCACTCCCCTCCGTTTAACTGCCTCAAACGGTGATCCTGAGCAGACTCGCGAGCTCAAATTATTCGATCTGTGCACTGATAGAAGAGAGTAACGGCAAAGGATAGTAATTTAAATTAAGTTCAAATTCTCTCCCATGTACTCCACTAGTAATTCTCGCCGACGTGTATTTTTTTAGCCTGCAGTTAATGATGCCACTATCGTTAGTTTAAATTAAAACAGGTCACCGCTAACCAATTGTTTACATTCGAACGTTTCTTGATATATTTTTCAAAACGTCCTAATGCACCTTGAGAGTCCTTTGTTAGATTTCTTGTCCTTAGACATTCAGCGGATCGAATCATCATTAGACAGTTTTATGTGTTTAGATTGAAACGACGTTGTTATAGACAAATTCGCTAGTTGGAGGAGTAAAATCCGAACTAGTTTTATTGCCTAATTCATAAGAATGGAAAACTAATGGAGAAATTGTGAGGAAATTACTACCTTGATAGTGAATAGTTGACGGTCTACTATTCGTCAAATATTACCAATCAATTTTGAAAATGTACAGACAAAGTTGATGCTGTCCTGAAAAGGTAGGGCTACAGTGGAGTTTAAAAAATGAATTCCTTGGTACAATGACAGTGGTAACGCGACAAGATCGATCACTTACCGTTTACTTATTAGCTCACATTTGAATCGAATATGGATTACATCAACCGAACAGTTCACGTGTCTTTCAAATCGGTTTTCAATGCTGGGTTGCCGCTGTCAATGTAGCCCGGCCTTAAATTTTTAAATCTACTGCAGAAAATAAACTCATCAGAAATCTCTGATAAATGATGCATTGAACAAAACTTCTTGAGGGAAAATACTGAATTCCAATTAATCATAGCCAAGAAGAGCACCGCAATTGACGTGATTGTCTGCTGCTCGGCAATCATCTACCCAAACCTGCAGTTCCCTGAATTGATTGAACTCATGCAATTTCCTCATTCTTCATTACCTTGCATAGATCTCAATTTAAACAGTTACCGAGCGCAAGCTCTCGTGTTCCAGCTGGGCAGAGTCCACATATCAGGGCACACTCCGGGGTGTGTAAATAATTTCGCTCTCAACAGCTGCTGCACCCCATGGTAAGACGTGCCATTTCGTTCCTACCGTGCTTGCCGCAATAAACTCAGTTCAACCCTCAGGTCCGGCAGTGGCAGCAGTAGGTTGCAATGTTACAATTTATATCACGGTAGCGCTAGTAACAGTCCCATAACTTACGCCAGCAGTGACACAAATGTGTCATTTATCTTGTTTACCAACTCGGCCGGACCCCTTCCAACCATGCCATCCCATCCCAGCAAGCCACGACGACGAAGACGAAGACATGCCGACGTCAAAGAGAGCCTTTGCCTGGCCCCAAGACGAACACCGAAAGGAACTGGTCCAGGATGTTGAGCTCCATTCGAGAGTGAATAAATTTTACACTTTCCCTTCCTTTTATAAACATAGAATACCCCGTTCGGAGAGTGGATTGCATCCTCAAGTACGTAACTCAAGAATGATAAACATGATGTTGATTATGTACGAAGACTCCCGGCTGGAAGGAAATTGGTTTCCTTTTATTGGTCACCCAGAAGATGTGGTAATGTCACGTTATTGTAAGCAGTCCTGGCAGAATACAAAATACAGCACGCATCGACAATGGATGGACCGATAAGATTTTAAAATTGAGTACTCTGTTTATATTGTCAATCGGAGAATCTAATCGCCAACGGCCTGTTGTTTTAACAAGCATTTCTGTGAAGGGCTCTTTGAGCCTCTTCAACATTTTAACTCAATTTGTACTTTTATCGTTCGCTGGTACAGAGTATTAGATTTGTTTCACTTCAGAAAATTTCATTGACCATCAACGAAAACCCTCAGCTCTTATATGAAAGGTTTCCTTTGCTGCCGCCAGCTCCCATTTCGTTCTGAGAGTATCAAATCAATCCCACAACAATAACAACAACAAGGACCTCATTTTTATCTTCATCACCAGAGGCAGTAGTTACGAACAGACCTACCCAGTGGCCATGCCGACGGCGCTGCCAATACAAAATGCGGCACGGAGGGGATGCGAGGTACGGTCATGGAAACTGAAATGGCATCGCTCTCGGCTACCAGCTGCTGATTGGTTAGCAAATATGAATATAAATCATGTCCGTCCCTTATTTTGCCTTTTCCTGAGAAGTCTCGACAATCGGGCAGAGCCCGGTACCATCGGGGATGCCAGTTTGATTTAAGCTGCTTAAAAAAGTGGAAAAGATGTTAAGAGTACTGATATACTTTCACTTGGCCCTACAAACGGTTCACGCACGGTTTAAACAAGCTGAAGGTGGACGTTCCACCTTCGTTCCGGTTGATGAGATCTTTTGTGTTTGTAAGTGGTCGCCAGCAAAAATGGTAAATTTGATTTTAATATAAATTTTTTGCCTTTAAATATAATAATAGAAAACCATATCGGAAGATACAAGCAGATGACATTATATATGTTTAGATGGACGGGAATCTTGCCTCTTGCAACAATATCTAGCTACAGTGAGAGTATCGCGCAACTGACTGGAGGCTCTTCATTGACGCTCCAAAGTAGTGTTACTACATAATACTTACACATATTCTACAGTGCCAGTTGCATTTGCTGACTGACTGACTGACTGACTGACTGACTGACTGACTGACTGACTGACTGACTGACTGACTGACTGACTGACTGACTGACTGACTGACTGACTGACTGACTGACTGACTGACTGACTGACTGACTGACTGACTGACTGACTGACTGACTGACTGACTGACTGACTGACTGACTGACTGACTGACTTGTTTTTTATACAAGGTTCGGAAAATTCTTATGGAATGACCTGACACAGAGTCCTGCATTGCACTGTATCAAAGTGTGGTCAGGGTTGACCTTTGAGAAAAGGCCGACTTCTGATAGCACTAAAACCTGGCTCCTTGTTTCACACACGGAACGCCCAGCCCTCGGACCCCTACGGGATTACACTATGGTATTACTTCGTAGAGGGTCTTGGCCATTTGGTAACAATAGAGTCATTTAGCTGCTACTCTATTTTGCTCTCACCTTACTTGATTCAGCTATCCTCAACGTTATTGAGATGAGTAGTCCCCACGGTGGATCTATCCTACTCAGACGGAAGATTACCCGCCTGTGGATCCCGAAAGTGAACGACGGTGAGCCATTTAGCTCCCACATTCTGACGCAATCCACTCAAGTTCTCCCCGAATGCGGATCTACCAAACAATGACGGAGTGTTCCCTGACGTTGGAACATCACACACAACTCGCTATTACACTCAACCACTCGCTTTTTGATTCTTACACCATTTTCGCTGTAGAGCCGACATGATTGCCGTAATGTCTCCGTTGATTGCATTCCAAGCACTTTCGTCACGACACATTCTATAGACGACGTTAACTGGGCTGGTATCTGCCCCGCTGATAGCAAGCATCTCGCTTTGAATTGCTCCAAATCGTAGGCACTCAAATACCACGTGCTTTGGTGCTTCTTGGACGTCTGCGCAATCCAGACAAAAGGGTGACGCAGTGTGTCCGAATCGATGCAAGTACTGCCTGAAGCAACCATGGCCAGACAGAAACTGCGTAAGGTAGAAATTTACCTCTCCGTGCTTCCTCTTCATTCAGCAGGTACGTCCATCGACCGTTTTCCCTCGTAACTTAATCTCGTTTCCATTTCAGCATCGACTCCGCTCTCACCAGCTTCCAAACCCCTCTGGTATTTCTTCACTGATAACACTCATTGTCCTCCGAGAGAGTGATGCTGCTTCCGATAAATTAGTTCGGTACATACTCACGAATCGCATGGCCATAAGCCTGAACGTACTGCTCAACTTCGCCCGGTTTCGCTTGGTTTCTAGTGCTGCGACCCAGGCTGGACATCCGTATCTCAGTATCGATGATGATACACTAGCCAGTAGACGCTGCTTACTTCTTCTAGGCCATAGCTATTCGGCATGATTCAAGCTACCGCATAAATGGCTTTCGCCGCCTCGATCATCACACCCAAATACTTCAGCAAGCGCCTCGAGACTATGGTAAGCCCTCCAATTACGATTTCTGCTCGCTGTACCGATTTGTAGTTGCTGATCATCAGCACCTCCGTTTTGTGGTGGGCTATCTGCTGCTTCGGCCACTGCATCCAGTTTTCAATTAGGCCGGTTGCTTAGGTAGCCAGCATTTCCAGCGTTTCGGCTATGATCGATAATACGATTTCATCCACAAAGCCACGGATTCCTAAGGCTTTGGGCAGCTTAAGCGTCTGCCCTCCGTTGTACATCCCGGTTCAAAGTGCTGGGCCAAGGATGGAACCTCGTGGAACTCCCGTTGTGATGTTCACCGATTGTGACACCACGGGGGTCTCGTAGATCAGCACCCGGTTCTAAAAGTAACTCTTCAGAATTCGACCCGTATTCTGTGCAGCGACTCGGCAATAGCCTTACAGTTGGCGCTATTAACGTCAAACATTATCGATTGCTTCTCTGCTTCTGTTTGGAGAGCTATACGGCTGTCTTTACCACTGTTCGAATGGCATCTACCGTAGACTCCCCTTTCCGGAAACCGAATTGCATCCCCGATAACCCGTGCTCGCTCTCGGTAAATTTTCGTCAGCCGATTGAGGATGATTCTCTTCAGAAGTTCCCCGAGCGTATCCAACAGGCATATTGCCCTATATGATGATGGATCTCCCAGAGGCTTTCTTGGCTTCGGCAACAACACTAATTTCTGAATTTACCACCTGTCCGAGAAATGACCATTCTCTAGACATTTCAGTAGCTCATCCCTGAACATTTCCTGGAATGCCTGAATCACCAGCACCACAGGGCCAGGTTAGGGATTCCATTCGGTCCGACTACCTTCTTTGCTTTAAGCCCTTTTGCCACTGCCACGATTTTCTTGTCGATACTTGCATGCCCTCAATATAACTTCTCTCTTTCTTGCCGTACGGTGTGCGTGGCCACGTCGTTGGATCGTGTGTTGGGAAAAATCTATCTTGGATAACTTTCAGTTTTGCTGGACGAAGCTCTGCAGCCATTGACGGGCCGTTGATTTCCGCCATAACAATACGGCACGTATCGCCAAAAGAGTTAACAGCGGCTCAGCTCAACTGCTTGCAGTAGTTCGTCTTACTCAGTCTCATCGCTCTTTTATTTAGCTTACTGGCCGCTTGGTACACCACCCTATGTACTTCACTGTCTGCTGCGGTTTTAGGTCTGTAGACGCGTCTTCTGGCTCTGACAACTAGCGCGAAGGATGCTGAGTTGCTCATTCCACCAGTAAGTTGGGTACCGCTTGTTCCTCGGCTCTAGTTTCCTCGGCATGGTTGCGGCGAAAGCCCTTAATAACGTATTCGCCAGCTCATCCGCTCGAACCGAAGTGTCTCAACAACGAGCTCCTTATTAAAGACCTCCGTCTTCCACTTCCGCTCGAAACTGTTAGTCCTTCGTATTGCGACAGGATTTCGCTGGCCGATGCTATACCGGATCGCCAGATGGTAGCTATGGGTATACTCTTCACATACTCTCCAGTTCATAAAGGGTGATACGGTCAAAATTTGGTCAAGGGAAAACGCGTGTTAATCGGTGAAATCGTTTATTTAAAAAATCAAATTAAATTTCTTTTTCAAGTTCAATTAGTATAAAATTCAGGAAAAATATTCAGTTAGGCTTCCGCTTTTCCAAATCCGAATTGCCGGGCCTTACGCTTGACCCCTGCCATCAGATTTTGTACAGCCACCTTGTCCACCTTCTTCGCCGCAGAAAGCCAGTTTGCCTTGAACTGCTGCTCGTCCTTAGCAGTTTTTTTGGTCTTCTTTAGGTTCCGCTTGACAATAGCCCAGTATTTCTCAATTGGGCGGAGCTCTGGCGTGTTGGGAGGGTTCTTGTCCTTGGGAACCACCTGCACGTTGTTGGCGGCGTACCACTCCATGGCCTTTTTACCGTAATGGCAAGATGCCAAATCCGGCCAAAACAGTACTGGAACAACCGTGTTTCTTCAGGAAAGGCAGCAGACGTTTATTCAAACACTTTTTCACGTAAATTTCTTGGTTGACAGTCCCGGAAGCTATGAAAATGCTGCTTTTCAAGCCACAGGTACAGATGGCTTGCCAAACCAGATATTTCTTTGCGCACCTTGACAGTTTCGTGTGCTTGAAAATATCTGCTACCTTTCCCTTCCTTTGCCGTATAAAACTCCTGTCCCGGAAGCTGCTTGTAGTCGGCTTTGACGTAGATTTCGTCGTCCATTACCACGCAGTCAAACTTCGTCAGCATCGTCGTGTACAGCCTCCGGGATTGCGCTGTGGCCGTCGTATTTTGTTTATCATCGCGATTTGGAGTCACTACCTTCTTGTAAGTCGATAGTCCGGCTCGTTTTTGGCTCGATGCACGGTTGTAGACGATACACCCAGCTTATTTGCGGCATCTCGGAGAGATAGGTTAGGGTTTCGCTTGAAACTACCGGCAACTCTCTTTGTCGTCTCAGCGGCTTCCGGTTTTCGATTTCCCGATCCAGACTTCCTGGCTGTCGACAAACGTTCCCCAAACACTTTAATTACATTTGTAACGGTTGATTTGGCAACTTTTAGCGATTTTGCCAACTTTGCGTGCGAGTAGCTCGGATTTTCGCGATGCGCGAGCAAAATTTTGATACGCTGCTCTTCTTGCTTGGACGGCATTTTGACAACTGAAGAGTGAATTCCAAAATCAAAATAGGAGCAACATTCTACACACACACACCTTCAAAATGAGGGGTGTTCAGGTTTTTTAAATGTAAAATTGAAAGAAATACGTCAAGTTGATATTGCCCAAATTTTGACCGTATCGCCCTTTATTTGTCATCAGCGATGGACTACAGAGGGTAACATCGATGACGGATCCATGATCGTCCCTGCAAAAAGTGCTGGCGGAACCTACGTTCGGTAGTGTAACTTTCAGCTTTGCCAGAGCTTCTAGCGACTGCAGCCACTCCACAGCCCAAGCATTGAAATCTCCTCCGACCGGCCTTCTTCCGATGAATTTTTCAGTCAGTGCAATCAAGCATCTGGTGAAACTGTTCCATTGTTCACGTTGGGGGGCATGGCAGCTGCACGCAAAAATCCCGTTGATTTTGACGATCACGAACCCTTCGTATGAACTGGTCACTTCTTCCTGGATAGGGAATCTACCCATCACCTATACCGCAGCCATTCCCAGTTTCCGTTATCGGGAGGAACACAATAAGGTTCCGTAAATATTGCGACGTCTCACTTTGTTTCTGTTGTTGACTGCCACAATAGTTGCTGTGCTATTTCGCCATGATTGAGGTCAATTTTGGTGACCTCTATTACTGCCGACCTGCTGTCGCATACAGGGCACCTGCAGCCACCCGTCATGTGGTCGTTTCCGTCTTCCTTTTTGCAAAGCATGCATCTCAGTTGCTCTGTGCAGTCTCTTTCAAAATGATCCTTCTCCCTGTAATTCCTGCACAGATCTGATCTGCCAGGACCTTTGCCTCAGTCGTTTGGCAGCATTGAAGCTGTGCGGAGCTGGTCGCTGATAGCTGGTCGCTGGTCGCAGGCAGCTGCTTCATTCGTCCGGCAGCGGAGCTGGTCGCAGAGGCAGCTGGTGGTGGTAAGTACCAAGGCTCTCCTAGTGATCTTCGCGATGAGGTATAATGGTGGATTATGGGGGCGCACAATCGCGTCGGTTTGTGCAAGCCGCCATCTTACCTCATCGTGGCAATTGTTTCGCCGCGACTTCGAAAACGCTGCTGTTTGAAGGAAAGCGTCCTTATGGGGCGAGCAGCAGTAGGTGGAAATAATCTGTCCTTTTGAGGACAATAAATTAAAATAAAAGAGTTGTTTATTAAAGAACTAATCTTAAATTTAGTTCGGTGCTCGATGGAGGGCGAGCCGTCGGTAAAAATTTTACACAGCTGGTTAGCGCAATCCATAAATTGATAATCTGTCCTTTTGAGGACAACCAATCCAGTTCAGAAAGTTGTTTATGTAAGAATTAAATTAATATTTCGTTCGGTTTTAGCGTCATTTAATCTAGTGCCGATTTGTTCGTCACGACTTCAAAAACGCTACTGTTTGCGGGAGAGCCTCCATGGGAAATTCTCCGACAGTGGAAATTTTTACTAGCTGATTGGCGCAACCCGCGATGAATCAATAAATCAATTCAATTTCTAATTTAAGAGAGTAATTTGAATAAGAGTTTATATTACATTTCGGTCGATTGACAGTCATATTGGATTTTGCCAAATCGTTACTAGGCAACAGTGTACTATGCAGCGGATCCATAAAATCAGTGAAAATAAATCAAAGCCTGCCGGTTGCTTTGATTTATTTTCACTGAAAAATCCTACCAGATTCCAATAAGTAGTGTGTTATAAACAGTTGTTCTGTTGGGTTAACGATTCGCGTTGGATAGAGCCCTACCTCTAGGAAGAAAAACGTATTTAGAAACATAGTGAAAGTGAGAATGCCTAACCGATTTGATCCAGAACGCTTGCGCAGATTCAGGAAGCGCATAAAGAGCGATCATACGGGAAATCCTCCAAAACGACCATGCACCGATGCCGAGCGAGCTCGTAGTTATCGGGCGAAATTGCAAGCAGCAAGAGGTAATGTGTTGCCAACAACTAGTTGGGACGCTGGAAAAGGTTCGAGGTAAGAAATTGGTATCTATTAAATTTGAATCAACTTGACAAATTGCATGTCATCATTGGGCTCCCTGTCTTAATAAATTTCAACATATTATTGCATTCTGGTGATGACATGCGCAGCATGCTTTTACTGCATATGAACCTACACATGATATCGATACAACTAATGCGCTGAACATGTTTCAATGTGTGATTATTTTATCAGGTGTTTATTTTATATTCATAAGAATTTATCATACATTAACCAACCTTTTTTCCCATACTCATTGCAAAGAATAATATTTTATAAAACTCACTCTCCTTCTTTTGCGAGATCTAATATATTTATATATATTTCGATTTCCTTAAAGTTTTAGCCATAATGGATTCACCTGACATTCACATAGAAACATGAATAATAATTTCACAAAAAAAACATAAACCATATTTTAGGTACGCATTCAACCTTATATTCCCAACTTTGGCCTAATGTATTCATTACATAGTAAAATGTAGAATATAAAAGTTTTCAATGGAAAAGTAAGAGTGATCGCTTGTGTATTTTTCGAAGGGCTTATTCATACCAACACCTATATACATAAATGAATATAGTGGGAATTTTGATGTTTTGAAATGAAATGGCCGATTGATCACATGAGAAAGTCATTTAGATGTTATCAAGTAGCTTTATATTACGTATAGTATACCGAATATAGCCGAATGCCCGGAGCGATGAAATAAACAAACTTTACTGAAATTCGCCCGAAAAAGAATCCTTAATGATATCCATATCCATCGAAAGTTTTCGACTCAATTATGTAAGTTGGTGACTATTCATGATCCAGTGCAGCAAACGCCTTGTTAAGCATGTCTTAGCAAACGTATAACTAGTTGAATATCGTTTCTAGCTAAATTATTGTATGAGTTATAGTTGAAATTGTAATCGTGTGCTACATAATCGACTGAGTCAAGAGCCATGTACCCTATAAACTTGTATATAACCTTATAACAACTGCAAGATAATTTTTGTTATTTTCTGTTTGATAAAACTTCCTGAACTTGGAACATTTTTAGAAACGCTTACACATCTGAAAATGTTGCAATTGATTATTGTGTTTTCATAACAATCACTAAACCTGTCGGATATTTTCTGATAACGAATTTTATCGTAATTTGAATTCTAGAGTATTTCAATGTTTATTATTACCCTTGAAATCCAGAATTGCTGAAATTGCCTAAATTCTAATTCTTTGAATCTTTGAAGTTGAATTATGCAAAGGCATACTACAACTCAGATTGTATGCAAATGATCCGAATGGTATGGTATTTCAATGGTGAATATTGAAAAGGAGATATGGTATCAGTCAAACTACATGTTTGTATGTACGTATTATAGAATTTCCTCCGCTGCCTGTCGTTACTGAAATCCCCCAAACGACGCAAAACATTGTTGATGGTTCCGGCGATGGTGAGAATTCCGAGATGCAGGCCATTCAGGCACAGTATGACATACGAATAAACATTTAGGAATGTTAAGCGATTATGATTATAAGAATGAGCAAAACTATCATTAATTTAATAATTTTATATTCCCTAAAAGATCCTCAACTATCTTCTAGGCCTTAAAGATAGTCCATCGTAAAACGTGCAACCGTGACCGTGTCATCATTTAAACCAAAAGGCCCTTTTCAGGACCACCAAAGAGTTATAAAGAGTGTACAAGAGAATTTTCCCACGCACTGACTTCATAAAACCAAACGGCTTTTTTCAGGGCCACCAAATAATATCTCAAGAGCGTACAATAGAATTTTCTTACATACTGGCTTCAAAACGCTGGTCTCATGTCCCATAAAAGCCGCACCTGTCATATTGTGACTTAAACTGCTTCCATCGGTAAGCGTAAGCGACCGGCACGAATAATTGAAACATTTTTAACGCTAATAAGAGCCACACAGAATTTCCCTGACATTATAATGCATCACTTGGTTTAACGTAGTCTACGTCAACCGGTCGTGTCTTGTACACAACCCCACTGATTTTTTCCCTTTCTACAAGCGTGGATTCTGGGGTTCCATTGGCGTCTGTAGTGCATCAACCTTGTCTTCTTTGTTGCCTTTTTGCTGTCCTCAAGAACCTTTTCGGCAGTATCTGCTCTCATCCTCAGTGCGTCCTGTTCGCGTTCGGCTGCAATCACGGCTGATTTGACACGCACCACCATCTCTTTGATTTCCTTGTGGACGTTGTGCCGGTACTTTACATAATCATAGAGTTCGTCGATCCGGTTTTTGACTACCTTTATCGCGTCTTTCTTCCCAACATTGTCCCTTTGAGTTGTGCTACTGCCGCGTTGCGGGGCGAACAGCTGGGTCAGAAACCCATCCTCCGAATTCAGCACTGGTGACCTCTGTAGCTTTCCGCTTCTTGCGACCGTGTTCAGATCCGGATCGGCGTAAGTCAAGAATGTAACATTTGAATCTACTACCCACCAAGCTTCGAACTATCCGGATGCCTGACAAGGTTTTACCAGGATGGGGGCAGCCGCACCATTAGCTCTTTTGCCATTTCTGGAAGGTGTCACTCTTCCATACTGAGGAAGCAGAATAGCCGGACTACCAGCCCTGCGCGTCAAGTCCAATCCGTTAATCCATATCGTATCCTTATTCGATTCTATAGCCAGTATGCCATAATTTAGGATCTCACTGGCTTTGATCCCAATGTGCCGGTTGGCACTCCTGGGTGAGATGGGCGCTGTGGAATCCGAGCTCTCATCACCTTAACTCGCAGAAGGGAGGGGGTTCGTCAAGCCCCTGGACGGGGCGCTGCCCCTGCTACCCCCTGACTGACTGACTGAATGAAACGATATTTGACCCCCAGTGGATTCAGGGTGGTCCATTGTTTGAGCACCTAACATTCAAGGAACAGTTTCATAATACAACTTTTCTGAACAGAAACACAAAATAGTACTAAGATTATGTCTTTGGCTTTAAGTCTTTGTGGGTAATGAAATTTGGCCGAATATAAATTCGTTTTATAATACGCCGAAACGTCGGAAATAGAAAATCAACTGTTTTTATTACCCACAAAGACTGAAGGCCAAGTAACCAAGTCACAGTTGATAATCAGTTACGAACACAAAATTTTCATGAAATTGATTAAGACTGTATAGCCGAAACACGGCGCTTTAAAAATTCTTAGTGACATAAATTTTGGTCGCAACAGAAATGTTGCATCGTTTGTAGCTAATATTACCAAATTGACATAACATTTTCCCCCATGACGGTTCACATTTGTCTGCGTTCGAGCGTGATAACCTATGTTAAATGTTATGCGAATTATTTCAAAATACCGTACATTTATCACCACCAATTGTTACTAATATAAGCAACATGGAAAGGGCTATTCTACTACTTCAAATGGAATTTCCCTCGGCGTCCAAATTCACCATCGTCAGTCTTGAGTGACGCTTTTCTGTGGCTAAAGGCTTTATTTCAAACAATCAGACAATTACCATGATGAAAAACATTCACTCTTATCAAAAATGGTTTAATTGCATTAAAAGTAGATTTAAAGTTAGAAGTCTAAGAGTGAATTGCGGCATTTCGCACCAGTCTCACACCCAAAGTGTGTGCCTTTTCATAAACGTCCTATGACGTGGCAGAGACGTAAATTAGCATTACTTTCACTACTGGTCAAATTCTTGATCTCACATGCAGATCTGAAGCATGAGATAAGCCCTGTCGGGAAGGTGCAAATTTTAACCTATGAGGGGGTATTTACTAGTTCCTAAATCCCATCCTAAAACATTTTTGGCGAGTCTTATATCCCACAAAGCTCTCATTGTAACACAGGTTTAAAAGTTGAGCAACGATTGTTATAACGTATTATTCTTCCACACTGGAAGTGTTTTGTCCGCCCTCATTTGAGTATTTAAGTTACAATTCCTAATGACTATGAACGATCTGTTCCAGTATAAATACTGACTTTTTTTTTGCGTCAAACAAAAATGCCTACGAAAGAAAATAAAAATATTGCAACTCAAATGAACTGTATTCCATAAACCCACAACTACTAAACATGTTATAACAAGAAGCATTTTCCTATTGCGCATGGCATCCCTGTTCTCAATGTCATGTACCGTTTTCTAAACGGGCCTCGATTGTGTGCGTTCGTGTGTGCAACTTTGTTGGTTTACCATTTTTCCTTACTTATCGTTCCTGTGGTGGAATCTAAGTAGTTGGATGGAGGAGGGGTCTGCGTCGTTGTAGGCTGCAGCTGGGTCCAGACATCATTTGCATAGAGATTAACAATGGGTATGTACCATCATCAGTGGCAGTGGGGGAAAGTGACTTTCCCTGTAAGTTGGGTTCGGAGATGAAGAATGGCATTATCATCGGTTCCAATCGATGGATACGGTTTATCAGTGGGAGTCCCATCTGGGCTAGTGGAAGCGTGGGGCAGATGATTTTTGTTTTGTTTTTGATCCCATCTATAGCTGCCAGGTATTGGCATTTTACCCGTTTGGTCATCCGTTATGAAAACATTTCCAGGTATTAGAGTTTTCGTGATCTAATTGTTGATTCATGCTTCGGATACAGCCAAACGAACTCATCAGTATGCAAGTGATGCTTTGTTGGGTTATTTTCCAAGAGAGCAGTCATCCAACTAATGAATGTTTGCTATTCTCGGGCAGAAACACCCACCTACATACCTAATGAATGGGTGGTGATCTGGATGCAAAGCAAGAAGTGTTGAGTGGAACATCATTCGAAGTGTTTTCAATTATTGTCTGTGCTATCAATTGCATTTGTTCACTGTGTGTAGCAAGTTGAATTTCAAAGTTTATGTTTTAGGATGTAGCAAGATTGTATTCAGAATCGGAAAATTCTTTGCTTGATCAGGCATTGAATCCAGCAATGTTTTGCATATGTGGAATAAACACTGATATAAAAGTAGTGTTGTGAAGAGGGTAAATGTACTATTAGTGGATTTATTTGTTTCCAATCAATTCGGTTAAATGTATTTGGGGGTGACAACAAAAAATGTGGAGGAGGTGTTTAATAGCTGTCAGTGTTGACTATGAATCTGAACAAATTTCCTCGGCTGTCGACAAACGTTCACCGAACACTTTAAATACGTTGGTAACAGTTGATTTAGCCACATCCAACAATTTCGCCAACTTGGCGTGAGAGTAGTTTGGATTTTCGCCATGCACGAGCATAATTTTGATGCGTTGCTTCTCTTCCTTTGACGACATTTTGAAAACTGAAGTGCTAATCTTAAAATCAAAATAGAGGCATGATGCTACACGCACAGATCTTCAAAATGAGGGGTGCAAAATGTGTTAATGCACGATGAAAGGAGATGCGTCAAGTTTAAGTTAACCAAATTTTGATCGAAACACCCTTAATAGTAGTAGGATATGAGCTATTCCATCCGATCGAAATAGTTCATAGTTCGTTGGTCGAAGATTTTTTAGAGTTCGTCGGAATCTTTGCTAGTTTGTGTCCCCAATTTGTGTGTGAAAGCAACATCCCGTATTGTGGGACTCAACCAATCTCGGTCGCCTGAGGATGTGTATACTTCATAGTGTATTATTCTGCTTTGATACCTAGCTAAGCAGTAATAAAGGGTGTACAGAAAATCTTTTTTAACTTTTGAATCGTATGAGTAAAAAACCTAGAAATTTGAGTAGATCTTATCCATAGTGTATTATTTACATCTGCCAAGTTTCATAGTTATACATTCAGTAGTTCCAGTCATGTTGTCGAAACAAGAAATTGTCCGTGAGAAAATTTTGGGCACTCACAATCAAATCCAGGGGCGTCCCACCGGCTAAAAGGCTTGGAATTGCAAATACAACTGTGTCTCGTGTAATAAGAACCTTCAAGGAGCGTCTGAGTGTCCAAAGGAAGGAAGGGAGTGGTCGTAAAAGTGGTCCAATGGACAGTAAAATGGCCAGGAAAGTCGTACAACAATTCAAGAACCGTCCAAACATGTCAATTCGAGATGTCGCTAAAAAGTCTAAGGTGTCAGTCGGTTTTGTGCAGAAAACCATGAAGCGTGCTGAGTTACATGTTTACAAAGTGCAAAAAGCCCCAAACCGGAATGAAAAACAAAACATCACTGCGAAAACCCGCGCCCGGAAACTTTACACGAAGCTGCTCACCAAATCCGGTTGCATCGTGATGGATGACGAAACATACGTCAAGGCCGACTTCCGTCAACTGCCTGGGCAAGAATATTTCGTTGCCAAGTCGAAGTTCGATGTTTCGGAGGATGTTCGAAAAAAGAAACTATCGAAATTTGCAAAGTAGTTTTTAATCTGGCAGGCGATTTGCGGATGTGGTGAAATAAGTGCTCGCTTCTTCACTTCCGGAACAATAAACGGTGCGATTTACACGGAAGAGTGCCTTAAGAAGCGTCTCTTGCCATTCATTAAGAAGCACAAAGGATCATCTCTGTTTTGACCTGATCTAGCATCCTGCCACTACGCTCGAAACGTATTGGAGTGGTACCGAGCCAACGGAGTCAATTTTGTGCCAAAGGATATGAACCCACCAAATTCACCGGAACTTCATCCAATTGAATAATTCTGGGCAATTATGAAAACGGAACTTCGCAAACATCCCAAAACTATAAAAACAGAGCTAGAATTGAAGAAAATTTGGGTAAAAACAACAAAAACACTGGAAAAATCGGTTGTACAAAATTTGATGGGTGGAGTGAAAAGGAATGTGCGGGCATTCGGGATGGGAGACGAAATCAAATAAAACAAATGTTGTAAAACAAAACTCATTAGTAGTTCTTCATTCCCTGAAAATTTCAAGAAAATCCGATAATCAGTTTAATTTTGATGAGTATATATGTGTGTGCCATTTTTATCGAATACACCCTTAAGTATTTTCCAGATGATAAGGTTGAGAGAACACTCAAGGCAGATCACGATTCTACCAGTTTCGATGTTTGACCTTTGATTTTGAACCCTGACTCAAATGTACAATCACCTGTTTGGGACCTGAAAAACCAAGTGGATTAAAGCATAAAAGGTATCCAAACCAAAGAAACTAAAAAAAAAACAAAAATCCTGCCACTATTCTGGGTAGATCGACCAACTTGCTGGAGACGTTATGGGCTGAAGATTGTCTTGTCGAACGAATATTCGATGGGTTTAAGGAACTTGACTAACTAATTAGAGCAGGCCTATGAAGAGAAAATAATTTTCAGAATGCCTCGGGAGCCAAATATCCTGCATAAGATTCCCCAACAGCAATCGGAAAATACACCATCCCTGTTCGTTTCGTTTGATCCTAAGTTGAGATACTCAAACTTATATTTAGCATCAACCAAAGCCATTAAAATGATGCTGGACTGCTTTCTATAATTTAAAATCACTGACGCTCTTTGCAGGGGCTTTGATACTAACGTGCATTTCGATTAACGCTTCTTCACAATTGGCAAATTGTCATTTCTATTCAAAATTACGTGGAAACGATAGTTATATTCTAATTTTCAATAAACCTATCATTTCAATTTAATTTAATGTTTGCTACTCTTAGAACCTGTACATTCGAATAATTTGAAAACTTAAAGCAATGAATTTAACTGATTTCCCTAAAGTTCCTTGAAGAACTTCTCTGATCTTCCTAGAAGAACATCCCTGAACTTCTCTGACGATCTTGAAAGTAGTTTTCTGAAGAACTTCCATGAACTTCTCAGTAGAACTTCCCCAAAATTTTCTAAAAACTTCCCTGAACTTCTTCAAATAACATCCCTGAATTTCTCTCAATTTCTCTGAAGGATCCTTGCAACTTCTCTAAATTACTTTCCTGAATTTTTGTAAAGAAATGCTCTGAAGTTCCTCTGAAGAACTTCCCTGAAGTTCCTTTGGAGCACTTTTACGTAGTTCTTCTGAAGCACTTCCCTGAAAATCCTCTGATGAACTTGCCTGAAATTACTCTGTGGAACATCACCGAAACTCTCTCTAGAACATCCACGAAGTTCTCTTAGAAAACTTCGATGTTCTCTGAATAACTTTCATGAACTTCTGTTATTATATTGTCTGTGAAAAACTTCCCAGAAATTCCTCTGTGTTGAACATACCCTATAGTTCCTTTGAAGAATATCCCTGAAATTCGTCGGAAGAACTTCCCTGAAATTACTTTCCTGAAATTCTCTGGAGAATTTTCCTGAGCTTCTCTGAAGAATTATATGAAGTTCTAACCTCCCTGAAGTTTTCTGAAGAATTTCCCTGAACCAGAAATCTGGATCTTAATAATTCAGCTCCTTCAGTAGATTAGTCTTAATTCCCTGGCCTTCAAAATGCTAACTTTACCAGTTTTTCGTTTCGCCTAAAAGTATGATGTATTCAGTAATTGCAGCGACTAATTAGCCACAATTATTCCATAGCTCATATTTTTCAAAACTCGTTTCTCGAATCTCTAAGAACTATGATATAGATAGCTCTAACGACTATAATATAGAGTGCTGAAGGGTATTTCGATCAAAATTTGGTGGACTTAAACTTGACGCATTTTCTTTCATCGTGCATTAAACAATTTTGCACACCCATTATGATGAACATGTATGCGTGTAGCATCATGCCTCTATTTTGATTTTGAAATTATCACTTCAGTTATCAAAATTTCGTCGAAGGAAGAGAAGCAACGCATCAAAATTTTGCACGTGCAAATCCAAACTACTCTCACGCCAGGTTGGCGAAATTGTTGAATGTGGCTTAATCAACTGTTATCAACGTATTAAAAGTGTTCGGTGAACGTTTGTCGACAGCCAGGGAAGCTAGATCGGAGGTAAATCGAAAGCAGGAGGCCACAGCGACGACAAAAAGAGTTGCCCGCTGTTTCGAGCGGAACTACAACCTCTTTGTCCGAGATAACTGGGAGTGGCATCTTCAATCGTGGTTAGAGCTGAAAAACGAGCTGGACTGTCGATTAACAAGAAAGTGGTGAAACCAAATCGTGACGATTAACAAATCACGTCGGCCAAAGCACGATCGCGAAAGTTGTACACGACGATGCTGACGAAGTTTGATTGCGTGGTACAGGTCGATAAGACTTACGTCAAGGCAGACTTTAAACAGTTTCCTGGACAGGAATTTTATACGGCAACCGAACGGGGAAAGGTGGCAGATATTTTCAAGCTCATTGAACTGTCAAAGTTCGTGAAGAAATATCTGGTGTGGCAGGCCATCTGTACCTGTGGCTTGAAGAGCAACGTTTACATTGTTTGAAAATTTATCTGAGCGAGTGCCTTCAAAAACGTCTACTGCCTTTCCTGAAGTGACACAATTGTTCCGTTCTATTTTGGCTGGAATTGAAATCTTTCCATTACGGAAAAAAGGCCATGGAATGGTATGCTGCCAACAACTTTCAAGTGGTGCCGAAGGACAAGAACCCTCTCAACACGCCAGAGCTCCGCCCAATCGAACAATATTGGGCCATCGTCAAGCGAACCCTTAAGAAGACCTAAAAAGCTGCTGTGAGCGAGAAACAGTTCAAGGCAAACTGGCGTTGTGCTGCGAATAAAGTGGACAATGAGACTGTACAAAATCTTATGACAGGTGTTAAGGAAGCATGGTTGAATATTTTTTCTGTATTCTGTATTAACTGAACTTGAAAATGAAAATGAATTTGACTTGTTAATAAAAACTTTGATCGACTCACACACATTACTGTTTGACCAAATTTTTATCGGAACACCCTTTAAGGGGTAAGGCCACTGTAACGGCACAAAAAAAAAGGTTTTTTCACCAATTTTTTGCTCCCGAAATTGAAGGTATTTGAAAACAAAACTTTTAATGGTGTTATCGGGCGTACATTAACCTTTATTATCAAATTTTTTAACAGTAAAAAAAAACAAAATGGCGGTTCCACAGCTATCTTCCCGGGACATGTTTTGCTTCCAGGGCTCCGCGGCACGCAGCACCACTGGTGCACTTTTGAGTCTAGAACAAAAAAAAAAAAAACCATTAATCTAGAGGGCTGTAGCTAGAGAATGTCGATCGGATTTTAAAAAATATCATTTTTTGTGGATTTGGCGTGCGTTTGAAAAAAAATTGATTTTTGACGAAAAGAACGGCAAGTTTTTTGTTAATAAAAAATCAATAAATAAAGTTCTTCAAAATTCCGATCGACATTCTCAAGATAATGTAAATGTTCACATCTGGTTAAAATTTCAAGTAAAAAAAATGAAAATTGTTTGAGTTATGCTGCGTGCCATTTTGAAAAACGATGTTTCGAGTCCGCAGGTAGTCGTTTCGGAGCAAGTTTTGACACGCTTGGCGGCGACCTTCATTTTCTAAGGACAACGAATTTTTTTTCGCACAGGACCTTTTTTTTCTTATTCTAGAGGTTTAAACTATTTTTTAAGCCAATAAAAAAAAATCGATTTTTCAAAAATTTTACAGTGGCTTTACCCCTTAAGCATAGATTTCAAGCTCCGAGTGGCCGCACCTTCAGTCTCGCCGGACAATTATGGCTGTCTCCAAAACGTTCATATTTATTCACCGTAGTAAACAGTACATGTGAGCGCACGCTTGTAGTAGTGTGTGTGTGTTTTTATGTATGGATAATGGGCAAAGTAAGAGCGTGAAATGGTGCGGAAGTCAGGAAAGGATAAAAAAAATGTTAAACTTGCAAAGCCAGTTTTTACGGACGAAATCTACACTATTGAAATAAGTGATCAATGGTACCCAATATTTTACCTATTCATTTATTATAAGAATGTAACATTGTAAAAAAAATCGCTGTCTACTGAGGATAAAACAAACACCCAAAAGCACTAGGTTGAATACTACAACTAACCAGAATTAATTTCCCAACCAGATTCTTTAGGGTGCAAAATTTACTATTGTTATTTTTCAAATCCACCGATAGATTGTTCATATCATTCCCCATCAACAAAGCAGTCCACCCGCATGATCGTGCATCATCTGGTTTCTCCCGCTTCTTCTTCCGTGCATCCATTTTGATTATCGAATATTTTCACTCGCTTAGCAAATTGAATGGAAATGGCTGATTACCAGCAGCTCTAAGATCTCGTTCTGCCCAAGAAATTTCCACCGAATGACTTCGAAACCCAGTAAACAAGATTGAAAACAAGACGTCGCCTTCGACTGGTATGATGAAGCCATTGAGCACACTCCCGAACCAGTGAGCTGTTGGTTAGGGCAGTTCAAATGCTCTGATTTGGCTGAAAATATTGCTACGTAATGCTGTCATGCGATAAATGAAGGTGAAGTTGAAATTTTCGACTCGCAGTGTGTGACTCTTTGGACTTCATTTCGAGGTAAAGTCTGCTTGCAATAGCAGCAAAAAAAACAAAACGTATTGTTTGTTTCACAATAAGAGATATTTCTTTCTGTATAATTCTCGAACATTCTGTGGTTCACCCGCCATCAGGTTCCGTTCGGTATCCTCAGATACGCCCGCCGTGACGATTTTCTCTCTTCTCTTGAAATCATCGGTACCATTTGCTTTCTTCTTAGTTTCGAAGATTTTCCACATAACTAGAGCCCAGAACTTCTGAATTGGGCAAAGTTCTGGACAGTTTGGTGGATTGGGTGTTTCTGGCACGTATTTGATATATTTGACCTTATACCATTCCTGGACGGTTTCCCATGTTTCCGGTGTCCTATGACAAGAGGTCAAATCAGGCCAAAACAGAACTGGAGAGTTGTGGTTTCTGATAAACATTAGCAACCGCTTTTGCGCTTGTACCACAAAATAAAGTGAAGAGTTTCAGCTGTCATTTACGTGGCACGTTTCAGTGCTCCGTAAAATAATTCAAAATCTACACTGAAAGAAACGTGTCCAAAATTTAACGTAGACATGCTTTACTATGGCAAAAATACATTACAATCTGTCAAGTGGTTATCGATATTGCAGTGGAACAAGAGCAGATCCGCTTTAAATTAAGTACACCGTTGCTGAAAATCCGGAGTTTCTATCATTCAATGTCCCGGTGGTGACGTCATTTGAGGAGACCCAGAAGACCCAGCGGTGATTTACTGAACGACTGAAAGCAAGGAAGGTGTTGTATCTATTCAAATGTCGACCGAACTTTTCAATCCACGATGTGGCGAAGAAGACAGAAGTTTCCATCTAGTCGAACAATTAATGAAATGCTCCAGCGACGACAAGACTTATATCAAGGCGAACAAAAAACAATTGTCAGGGTAGGAGTTTTACGTAGCAAAATCACGCTTGATTTGCCAAACAGTTGTTGGTTTTTTAGACCATCTGATCGGATCTAGCCTTTAGGCTTAACCTGATCCAGACTTGGAGATCGTACCTGCAAACCGTTTGAATAATATGCAATTTCCACAGGGAGTACTTGTGTCAGCTTCAAAGGAGAAACAAACGCTAAAAAAACCTCCAGTTAGCAACAGAATCGGCAAGTCAGTCATCAAACGGGAAGATAACCAACCTACCATGAAATGTGGATTGGGAAAGATCAGTGAAGTTTATCATGGTGTTGACGGTGTACTCCGGTTGCCAGATTCAACGTCCTTTTCGATTCATTCTCTATCGAAGAGGATTTATCTTTCTCTCGGATAACTATTGGAGGATGTTGAGGAATAGCATCTTTCACCCCAGACTACAACTCTGTCAAAACCTAGGCTCGCTGATGCAATACAATCTATACTATGTTATAGCCGAACCAGTATGAATGAGATATCAAATTAGCGTTTGGAACTTGGTGAAAACGATCGAAGACATCACGAGCTTGAGGATGCTCCTCTAATCCCGTGGGCATCTTGCACTTCATAGATCTTGCTCCTAACCTGGTCTAACCTTCTTGCTCGGTGTGTTCCTCGTCTTCTTGTGCCAACCGAATTCCCATCAAACATCATTTTCGTAAGATAGTTGTCCGGCATTTTCGCAAGAGGCCATGTCCAGCGTATTCGTCCAGATTTGACCCCCTTGCGAATACTGGGTTCGTCAGCGAGTTGCACGAGTTCATGGTTTACCCTATGCTAAAAACAACTTCACTAGAAAACAAATCACTTTTTGAAAATTCACTGGGCAACTTCAACTTGTTCACCCTTGAGTTTGACCACTCGCCGCAGACGATCGAGGAACACATCGTACGAGGCCAGCAAGTACTTTCATGGTATTTCATCCCAGGCTTCTGCCAGATGTGGCTTCAGGACTTCTACACCTTCTCCAAAGTGATAAAAGACGTTCATCCATTTTAGAGTCATGAACTCTTCATTCTCGTGCATATGATGTTAAACCATAATTTCCGCAAACTTTGTCGAAGACATATCTATCGAACTCCAGAGTAAATGCGAATCGACGGGTTTGTGTTTTGGAGGTCCCAGGTATGTCAATAGCGTTGCCATTTTATCAAACGGATGTCTTCAGCCTGCCTTATGATCCCGACTGCTTGACAGATAGTCACCAATTCGTTCCTGATGAGACCATAACAATCGATGCAGCGCAAGTACATTGGCATCCGAGATGAAACTCATGTAGTGTGACGTTTGTTCGACAGTTTCACAGTCCAATGCATTCTGAATGAAGAACCTTCGCTCGGTTTCGAAGTGCGATCGTAGTAAATCAGTGAAGCAAAGCATGTGCTGTTCCTTGGAAAACTGTACGTGATTTGCTATGGTCTGTAGAATCTTCGACATTAGCATCAAACCCCGCTTGATCTAGGTAGGAACTTTCCTGTCAACGACCCAAGTTCCCGAAGAGAAATGATCGCAGGATTGATGAATCTTAGAAATATCACCTTTTAGACTGCTCCAATGTTGTTTTGCAGAAGATTTGGGAACCGATTGCTCAGAACCTGATACAAGCAATGGCACATCGAGCAGAAACGCTGTGGAAACTGTTGACGATGGCGTCAAATACCTTTTGGGTGAGGCAATAAGACTCTTGCGATTGACTTCTTTATCTTCAGTGGCATCAAGCAGAGCCGGATCTACCTCGAAACTAGTTACAGGATCATCCAGAATTGAACGAATGAGAGGCTCGAGTATACCTTGCAAATAGCTTGCCTCGTATATCTTAAAACAGAACGCCATTATCTTGCTGGCGAGTGCGTTACTTCGGAAAAGACTTTGCACACAGTCGGACACTTCCATTGCACGATAAAACATGTTCCACAAGATTGAGGACAGCAAGTGTTTGGCATCAAACAAGGTAACTAGCACTCGAGTCAGTTTGTCCATTTGTAATGTAACGGCCGAAGCAAGAGCCATGGCAATCGGTAATCCTCCTTTATCACTAATCATGGTTACCATTTGGACTAACTGTTCAAAACAATCTGCCATCACTGATTCAACCCAAGTAGCACACTACGATCAAAGTTAGTTGTAGTAACTTGATTACAACTTAGCAAGTCATATTTATGTTATCCCAACTGAATGGCAACAAGTGTGCTACTAGGGAACCAGTGTGTCAAACTATGTACCTTGATGCAGGATTTGTGTTAAATCTTCCATGAAAGCTGCCCGGGTTTGCAAGGCCGGATTGTAACCCAGATCAATTGAATGCATCAAACCGAAATCGATCTTAGCACTGAGGAGGTTTGACATTACATTAACGGTAGTTATTCGTAGCGTGGTCAGTTTTCCAGTGGCAACACTAGGACGACGTGGAAGTAATGTAGGATTGTTGGTATCCTTGTCTGGCTCGGAACCATCGAAACATTTATGACTAGAGTGAAATACTTCAGAAAGAGAGCATTCTTAGCATCGACCAGATGCAAGTGCAATCCTCGAAGAAGTTCTGCAACTACTTCAATACAAGCTTGATCCAAATCACGAGTTATGATAGTTACGTCTCCTGAACATGGCGGTGCAATCTGATGGAAAGTCTTCATCACCCCGTCAGTCAGATATTCATCCAAGATCATCACGTCGCTTCATCATAACTTAAACCAGTTGACATCACCAGCATAAGGTTTTCAATGCTCGTCCACTCCAAGGTGCTTAGCCTTTGCCGGCTGAACGTTTTGATCCTTGCTTTGACGGCCATCCAGCACCGATTTCATGATGTAGATGGTATGTTCCATAAACTGGGTATTGATTTTCGTTGCTACAACTTTACCTTGTTGATCGAAAAACTTCTTCATAATGGAATCTGACCAAACAAATTAGGTTACAGTTAAGCGGACATTTCCTGTAGTAACAGCTTTTTCACGTGCTTCGGTATTTGCAGTCCGAACTTTTCCTTGTAACAAACCAACAACCCCAGCAACTGTCCTATGAATTAAGTTACCGGACAGTATTGGACTTTCAAGCTTTCACCATCCATCGATGAAACCATCGATCCCATTATCGGATGATTCAAATCGCGACCGAAGCTCGAACTGGACAACGAAGTGTTGAAATGCATCAACGATGGCTTTTGCCGACAAACTCCTCCAAGTACCAGGAGGAGCCATGTCATGTTGCCCCACTCAATGATCTACTCCTCAAGATCTTGGAGCCGTTTGCCTATGCCTCGATGGAACACTTCTACCTGGCCTTCCTCGGACTTTCCTTTCGGGTAACTCTGCAGCAGTTTCGACGTCACTTTCCAATTGCGAAACGTTTCTTCCCACGCTGGCTGAACCCCACTGACGCAATGTTCGGTCTTTCTCAACAGTGACACGATGTTCTTCTAAAGTGCTGCTCTACCCTAAGTGTGCTCGTAAGAATTGTATCGTGACTCGCCATTCTGTGCGGAAAGTGTACTGGAAGTGAGCGATAACTCCTGGTATAGATGTTAGTTTGGAAGGATGAACCCAACGGTTAGTTCATCGGACCCAGAACGGATCTCCGCTTCTTCGCAGAGTAGACCAAAGCCGGGCAGCGAAACCATAACGTCGTCTAAATCAACCGACCAGAAATACATGAAGAACGCAACTTCCAATTTTATGTGAGCCTGTCGGCTGACTGCAATTTCACTGCCAACGTTGCCATAATTCTTGTGACACTGATGGAAAGTGTTTCGACAGATCAGGATCTCCCTGAGCCACTTAAGGACGTCAATTTAGTTGGCGATTCGATGCTGGAATAGTATCTGGGAGATTGAAAACTGAACTTGTGATCTGACGTCCAAAAAGGTGGTGGTCTTCAGGATTCCATACTTCAATCATGTCAGAAGAATCCAGTGCCGACAGAGCCTACATTGCTTCTTGGGCCACATCCGGCATGGTTGGTGGATGAACGAGAAAAATATGTCAATTGATCAACTCCAGTTTGGAACTCTATACTTAGTGTCCAACTTTTCCAAGACTATTCAATAACAGCACTGGCTCCGCATGGATGAGTCGAACTATTAGCAAGACCAGAGCCTTGTGAGCGGGACCTTCATTTGGACGTGTTAACCGGCTTTGGGCATCATTAGATTTCAGTGTTAGGGAAGTGATCATCCTCAATGGGGTGTCAAAGTTTTTTTTAGAGCAGACTCCGGCCTCGAACATACTCCAGACAGCGAAGTGCATGGGGTTCAGGTGCGGTGAACTCGCCGGCCACTCCGAGCTTAAAATGAATCCTGGAAAATGATCCGCAATCCTAAGTTGGGTTTCCAGTCCCTGGAATCAAAATGACAACGTATGACGACGTTCTATGGAACTAGTTTCCGATATGTACTTTGGTCGATCTTCAGTCCTTCAGTCCTTCTAGGAAAAATACCAGCCAAGTCCAGCCTGCACTGGTGATCCCGGCCCAAACCTTCGCCGATGTTGGTTTTATTGCTTGGTGGCCATCAGCACACCGGCAAGGGTTTGTGGTCTTTCTGGCAACTATAGACTGTTCCGGAAAAAATAAATACACTTTCTTTCTTTAAAAAGAAAACTCTACTGTGATTATTTATTATTTTGTTCCCAAACATAGTGAATAACAATGTTTTCTTTCCATCTTTATTAAAATTTGCTTGATTTTTGTAGGGTAAGTGAGTTCTGTCACTTTTCTCTCAACACTACTCATAAGCTTCTTCAGATTGCTTTCTCCTACTGTTTTTACCACTTTTGGCTAATTTTTCTCAAATAGTTCAACACTATCCGCTAGTTTCATTTGTTTTCTCAGCTTCGTCAAAGCCCAGAAACTTTCGATAGGTCGAATCTCTGGGCAGTTTGGTGGTTTCATATCCTTTGGTACAAATACGACATTGTTCCTTTTATACCACTCTAGTACATATTTAGAGAAACGACAGGAAGCAAGATCAGGGAAAAATATTGTAAGCTTGTTATGCTGTTTGATCAAGGGTCTGCAAAACTTTTTTTGCAGACACTTTTTCAAGTAGATTACACCATTCATTGTGTCTGTTGTAATGAATGGATGAAATGTTTTTCCAAATCCACAAAAAGCCTGCCACACCATTACTTTCTTGTCGAATTTGTCGATGTAAATGGATTTCACTGATCCAAGAACATCCTTTCCCTTCGACAAGGTATAAAATTGTGGTCCCGCAGAGTTTAATAATCGAGTTTTATGTAGTTTTCATCGTCCATGATAACACAGCCCGATTTTTTGCTCAGCAGTTTATCGTATAACTTTCGAGCCCCCGGTATCACAAATTAAGCCTGTTTGGTGCTTCATTTTGGCTGTTTCTGCTTCCGACGTGTCTGCAGGCCCATTCTTTCCTTGGCACGCATCATATTAGTTGCCGAAGTACTTAGCTTTTTTGCCACATCTAGGACTGATGATATTTAAACTGCTTGAAGGGTACACACATGACAAACAATTGCTCCAGCGGTTCCTGTAAACAGTGCTTCAAGAAGCACCATTTTCTACTGCATCTACCATCTATTTCGTCTACTTCGGCTCCTGATTCACCAGCAGCAACACCCACCCAATCTACACTAGTTTTGATTGGGGAACCCACTGAAGCAATCGGTTTGCATTCGCAAATGCCACCACGTGATGCGATTGTCACCATACGTCCGCCATCAATAAATGCGATTCCCCGTCTGTTGCGAGTTCGTCGTTTCAAACGTTTCCGCAGTCGGTAACGCCCCACCACTCCGTCAGTTGATTATTTCGTCAAAAACAATTCACCTCCCTCCAACTCCTGTCATCAAAGTGAAAGATGCCAACAACAACTAGCATTTCGCTAGAGCCCAATTGGACAGTGGCTCCCAACCTAGTTTCATCAGTGAAGCACTTTGTCAGAAGCTTCGGCTCAATTGTGTGAAGATTAAGTTACCAGTAAGTGAAATTGGCCAGTCTACCGATCGTTCATTTCAGCGTCACTCTGTCGTTTGCTTCGCGATTCGGTGATCATTTTTGCACTCTGGAATGCCTAGTACTGCCCCGAAGCTAACGGTGCCACGCAATCTTCCGATGGCTGATCCCCGGTTCAACATCATCCAGAACTATTCTTTTCGTTATTAGAACATCAACAAATTTCGCTTGCCGTTGGTTGCCCACTGCTACAGAAAATCTTTCTGGGATACGTCATGTGTGGAAAGGTAACTGATCCAGCTGGAAAAGCTTACACTCCCGACGAACAACGCTTCGAAAACCACTTCCAAAACACTCTTGAACGAGAATCGGATGGACAATACATTGCTCGTCTACCGCTGCTAGAAGAAATTCTGCCGTTGTTGGGCGATTCCTACGCACTCGCACTCCGGTGGCTTCAATCTATGGAGAAGAAGTTCGCTGTCGGTGAAGGTCTTCGTGTTGCCTATTACGAATTCCTAAAAGAGTATGAAAGTCTGGGACATATGGAGGAGGTGAATCTGAGCTCTTCGCGATACCCACAGTATTTCCTATCCCCATCATGCCACCATTCACTGTCCTAAAAGAGAGAACACGAGTCGTTTTTGATGGATCCCGTCGAAGCTCAACCAGCTTGTCGCTCAACGATATTATATTCGTCAGACCGACAGTACAACCAGCTCAGTACTCTACTGTTATCAATATCCGCTTGCCTCGGTACGCCGTGACAGCTGACGCCGAGAAGATGTTTTGACAGATCTGGGTAAATTCAGATGATCGAAAATATCAACTCCGCCGTTATAGCACCAAGGAAAACCAAGTTCGAACTGGAAATCGATCGTTCAACTACTGTCAAGACCTTAGGACTAATCTGGTTTCCCCAGTTGGGCTCATTCCAATTCAAGATCGCAACTCTACTAGCTCTGAAGTTGTCGTTGTCTCCGGAATGTCACAACTGTTTGACCCTCTTGGCCTTCTTGGACCTGTAGAAGTTGAGGCGAAAATGTTCGTCCAAACACTTTGGGCAGAACAATCGTCATGGGACAACCAGTTGTCCGATGAACACGCCACCTGGTGGGCAAGCTATCGGTCGGAGCTTAGTCAGTAACAAACACTTTCCGTACTACGAAGAGTGGTACAGAATAGCCAGTATAGTCTACATTTCGTGGGCAATCTATTCCTCGATTGGAATTGTGTGCTGCTTTTCTTGGCAACCAGCTTGCCAATAATCTTTGTCAGACAATAGACTTCGTTGAACCTCCAACATTTTGGACGGACTCCAGCATCTTTCTACACTAGGTCAAGTCTCAGTCAAACGTATAGAAGGTATTCGTATCGAACCGGATAGCAGAGATGCAACGCCTTACCAAGGGCTTCCATTGGAGACACGTACCGTTGAAATTGAATCCAGCTGACATTATTTCTCGAGGAATGATGGGAAGTCAGATCTCTAAGAACACATCATGGTGGCATAGACCGAGTTTTCTAAAATATCCCGTTGATGTTTGGCCTGAATGTGTAGTTTCAATGGCAGACATTCCAGATTTGCAACAAGAAGCATGTCCTGCAATCGCTCTATATAGTGTTATCGTTAACTCTTCGTTGTTCAACCGATTCTCGGATTTAGCCAAGCTTGTTCGCGTCGTAGCATATTGCTACAGATTCTTCTGCAATACCAGGTTTCTCCGTAGCAAACGCATCATCGGTTTACTGACTCCAGAGGAAAGTGAACATGTTAAAACTCGTTAGACAAGTGCAACTAGAATCTTTTCCCGTTGAAATCCAGCAGGATCACCAAATAAGGGATGCCCTTTCTTCTGCAGCAAAATCTTTTTCGAAATCACCAATCAAAGACCTGAAGTTGTTCATGGATTAATTTGGCTTGCTCAGGCTCGGCAGAAGACTAGCCAACATGAAGGTACTGTGCGAAACACGTTTTCCGATTCTCCCTCCGGCTGACCACTGACTTAGCTGGCTCATCGCTCGATCTAGTCACATCCGAATGCTTCACGGTGGTCCAACGCTTACGCTTGCGACTATTCGCCAGCAATTTTGGCCAATCCGAGGTCGGCAACTAGCACGCAAAGTAGTACGTCAATGTGTCACCTGTGTTCGATGTCAACCACAACTTGCACAACAAATCATGGCACCGCCCCCGTCTGTTAAGTGGTCGGGGCGCGTTGGTAAAAATATACCTCGGTCTATTCGTGTGTCTTATGGTGAAGGTCATGCATCTCGAAGTCGTCGCCGATTTAACGTCCGTCGCTTGCATAAATGCCGTCAAACGCTTCGTTGTGCTTCGCGGTCGATTACTTGAAATACACTGCGACAACGCGACTGCTTCCGTCGGTGCAGACCGTGAACTACGCTCGATGCGAGAGGGACTGTTCATAAACCACGTAGACCGAAATTTGATACTTTCAAACCCCCCCCCCCCATCGTAGACTTTCGTAGACTTTTTCCAAACCCCCCCCTCCCCCAAAGTCTACGTAGACTTTATCAAATTAGTTTTTTTTTAATTTATGGAAAATGGTCTACAATATGTAGCTGTTTCGGTTTCAGGAACGATTTAATAAAACTCAAACAATCAGGTTATTCAGTTATTCATTTTTATTTTGTTTCATGAAAAAGCATAAATAAAAATTAACAACTATCAATTATGCAAATGCATATATACTGCAAATTATGATGCCCACACCATAGCTGCTTGAACCAATAATTAAAGTTCATCAGCGGAAGTTCTAGTGGAATTGTTTCGTGGATGTCAAGTCCAATGATTTCGGCAAAACGTGATTCTCTCCATAGAACTTCCGTAGGTCCGATCTCGTTGATCGCACAAAGAATTTCTTCCTTGCGTTGCTACAGAATCTTGGCCTTATTTTCTTCGACAAAATATCTGCCTTGAGGAAGCATTTGCGTTAATCTGCATTCACTTTTGTCGCAAAATGCAGTCCACAATCAAAG
Source organism: Aedes japonicus (assembly GCA_034211315.2). Classification (NCBI taxonomy): domain Eukaryota; kingdom Metazoa; phylum Arthropoda; class Insecta; order Diptera; family Culicidae; genus Aedes; species Aedes japonicus. The sequence continues at coordinate 21,426 of JASCZW010006316.1, read as the reverse complement.
TATATGTGGCTATTTTTGTTTTTACTTTAGATATTAAGTTCAGTTTATCTTCTTTGACAATTTTTCAAAGCAAGTTGACGTCTTCTCTGACCGCTTAATGTATTTTCTACTTTGTCCCACATGCGCCATAGCTGACAGCACAGAGAACAGACATCCAAACTAGAATATATTTCTATAAAAACTTGTGTAAGGATTTAAATTAAAATACGTTAAAACACTATTGCCATCTCTCGGGCTGTGACCACTTGCGATTTTTAATCGAACATGGGTAAGATTCGTTGACCCTGCGGTGAAAGAACTGAACTGCCAAAAAAAATTTAGTTGATGAATAAGATTTCAAGCTGGTCAATGGGTGGCGATGACAGCGCCACCACGCTATTGCCAGTTCATTACGATTATGAAATGGCCGTTAAATTTCTTACACAGTTTTTGAATTTGACTTGGATATCTGTTCTCTGTGCTGACAGGTATCACAACCGCATATAACTTAAACCCTCTACTAAATGTTTGTCAAATTGGAGCAAGTCAACTATCAAATATCATCTCGTTCACGTATAAATGAAGATACTCAATGGTTGACATTATAAACTTACTATTGAGTTGGTACCATGCATTCGATCTATCGATGTTTTGAAAAAAAAAACGAATAGAGAAACACAACCAACACGCTCCAATTACTGTCTCTTGTTATCCCTTTTTTCCTCTCGAAAAGAAAATTAGAGACAGTTAGCATTAAACCCCGTTCAAATTGCAACATACATATCGAGATCTTGATATCAAATGCCACGCAAATTATTTTTGGTGAAAACTAATGCCTGTCACATTAATTTCGGACACTTTTATTTCAGTGTAGATTTTGAATTATTTCACGGATCGCTGAAACGTTTGACTCATGTGACAACTGAAACTCTTTACTTCAGTAAACGATCTTGCCAAGAAACTAAAACTACCGAAGAGTACCATGTTTTGTGTTAGTAAATCATTTGACCAGTGCTTGACTGTGAATTGGCAAGTTCGCAAGTTCCCGATTAATGGACAAAATGGTGGTAGCCATTATTGTGAAAAATCTCAATCTTTCTGTGCGAAATGTGTTGCGGAAGTCAAAAACATACGTACAAAAAGTGAAGCAGGAACAAGGACTGAAGCCGTACAAAGTGAAAAAGGTGCCCAACTGTGATGACATGCAAAAAGTCGTGCTAAGGTGCTTGACATCAATTTTTTGCAAGCATTTTCTTGTATCAATATGGACGACGAAACAGACGTACTCGAAGACTTTCAATAGCTTCAGGGTCTGGCTTTTTATACCGCAATGAAAAGGAACGCCGTTGCCAAGCAATTCCGGATAAAAAAGGTGTTAAAATTCCCGAAGAAGTATTTGATTTGGCAGGCCATGTGTAGTTGTGGTCGAATGTCTAAAAGTTTCCTCTCTACCGGCACTATCAATAAAGATGTGTACGATAAAGAATGTCTGCAAAAGCGGTTGCTGCCGATTATCAGAAGCCACGACTCTCCAGTCTGTTATGGCCTGATTTGGCCGCTTATCACTATGCGAAATCCGTCCTGAAATGGTATAAGGTACAGGAGGTCAAATACGTGCCAAAAACAACCAATCCACCAAACTGTCCAGAGCTTCGTCCAATAGAGAAGTACTGGGCTCTAGTTACGCGGAAACTCTTCGAAACTAAGAAGATAGCAAATGGCATCGATGATTTCAAAAGAAAATGGAGAACCGTCACGGCGGGTGTATCCGAGGACGCCGTAGGGAACCTGATTGCGGGTGTACCACAAAAGTTCGAGAATTTAACAGAAAGAAAAATTAACATCTTAATCAACTGTTTCTGAAGTAGATAAAAACCTGTTATTGTGAAATAAACAATCGTTTTTTAAATAATTTGTTTTGCTACTATTATTTTTGTAACCGAAATTTAACGTAGATAGTCTTAAGATGTATAGATGCTAATATGAGGATAGGCTATATCACGTAATATGAGTTGTAGTCGAACGGGATGTTATGCTCCATTATTTAATTAGCTGCCATATTATACTGATTTGAAGTATTGCTTCATTTTTTTCAAAGTTCAGGGCTCGAAAGCTGTGTGCAGTGCTGCAAACATTAGTAAACAACCTCCATCCCGGAATCGCAGTAGTTTTTGAGTCGTTTGCTTTAGAAAATTATAAAGTCTATCATTAAATATGGCCAAATAAGGATTCTTTTCTAATTCAATGCCACGAAGAATGAAAATCGCTTCAAGAGTATCGACCTAGATGAATTCTACTCAATATTAGGTACTTTTGCCACTGTATGTAGCTTTCACCTATATATTTCCGTAGCACGTTTTGAATTGCAAGTACAGACCAATAGGCTGTGTATTGAAAGTGTACAAACCAGCACGGATTTCATGACTCAGATTTGTTTACAATTGTAATAAAACTTACTTAGGCAAAACAAATACAAAACTTTATTCAAGCCATGAGGGCTCGAGCTTACTTGGCTCAGAAATGGATTCAAAAATGATCGGGGTGGCACGAAAATATTACGCAAGGTCTGAACAATTGTTTTAATCCTTCGTGTATAACGTTTAACATGGATCCAAATCAAACCAATTTTAATATGTTGTAAATTTCAAAACATCGATGTCACTTGGTTTTAAACAAAAAGTATTTTTCAAAGTTTGAGCTTGTGGTCAGAATGAACGAATTTTATGTTTGGATTTAGCTGGAACATGTTTATTATGACGGTATTTTTTTCTGCGTGGAGGGTATGAATATCCGTTTTGTTGAGAGAAAAAGGTCTACGTAGACATTTGGTATATCCCCCCATCCCCCATCGTAGACAAACGTAGACTTTTTCGAAACCCCTCCCCCCCCCCCCCTTAACTGTCTACGTGGTTTATGAACAGCCCCAGAGGCGTTCCATCGTCAATTCCTATCCGAAGACTGAGAATATTTCTGTTTGGAGAGCGGAATCAAGTTTCGCTTCTTCCCGGCTCGTTTACCGCATTTCGGTGGAATCTGGGACGTCGGAATAAAATCCTTCAAGCACAATTTCCAGCGCATAATTTCCGGCGCACCATTTCCGGTGCATCATGGACAATCGCTCCTTCACTGTGGACCAGCTCCAGACCGTCGTTGCCCAGATCGAATCAGTCCTCAATTCCCATGCTCCTTCTCCGCTTACACATCCTCCCGACGATTGCACCGCTCTGACTCCTGGACACTTCCTGGTTGGTGAGCCGCTCGTGGCCATTGCTGAGCCTAATTCGATCGATGTTAATCCGAATCGTTTGTCGCGTCTCTAGGAGATGAAACACCTCTGGCGTTGCTTTTTTTTTTGACCAGTCGTCAATCAGTATAGACGCGTTTTTAATTCGTTCCTGGCCACGTGCGTTTCGCGGTTTTTGTTTTGCATACGCTTAAGTTTTTGTGCGCTGTCTTTCAATAAAAATGAGCTGTGGAATTTTCTCACTGGATGCTACGGTCGATACTGTATTGTGGACCTGCGTTGGATGTTCGCGTGCATTTCATGCAGCTTGTGTGGGAGTGCCTGTTCAACGAAACCCGCTACGGAAAAAGGACAAAAAAGTTGATGTGCAATCCTATGTTCTACCATGCTGCAGCTTATGCCAAGCTTTGATTTCGCTAAATTTTGAGGTGAAAGAACTAACAGCACAACAGGTGAAACTTACTTAAATCATAAATAACAACACGGAGGTCACTCACCGCTCTAGTAAGCAAAATAATGTGGATGTTGTACATAAACCTATCGAAAATATCGAGTCACAACTCACTGACATAAAAAAATGAGCTTACGGTGGCAAGAAGCAGTGGTTCTGTTGGTAACGTTATTGGCATCAAGAACCACATTACATCATTATTCAACATAGCGATGCAGGCGTCTAAAGAAAATATATCGACGTCATTAAAATCGGTGACATCAGATATTTCTGAAAACATGAAAACTTTAAATAAGGAAATGAAGGAACTCTCAAGTCTCACTTTGAACTTGCCTGCAATAGACACAACGCAGATTCCAACGTTTGATTTCGATATACTTAGCGAGCTAAAATCTATATCAGCAAATTTGATGGAAGCACGCACCAATGCACCTTTAACTCCGTTACCTGATTCATTTCCCAGCCTTGAAAAAGAAATGGATCAAAATAACCAACGCGATGTCGATGAATCAGGGTGGCGCCTTCTGGGAACGAGAAAAGTGTGGAAAGCGGATTGGAGCGATTATGATGCTCGTAAATTGCGCCGATTGAATCAGCAGAAATTGGCTGAAAATGCTAAAAAGAAGAAGAAACAGGCTCTGGCGAATCTAGCCAAAAATAGTAGCATCAATGCCAACAACTATCACAACAACAACAACAACAACAAATACAACAATTTCAACATCGTCAGCAATCCATACAATCCACTACCACCTGATCGAGACCTTCTTGCGGCAGCGAAATATCGTTTTTCCAGGCCGCCGCCACCTAACTGTCAGCCGATACAATTTCATCGAGGCGAAACCCTACACCCGTACCCAGCAATTGATGATTATTCACGCATCGTTCCTGCACAATCACCCAACTGGATGACTCCGGGGCGTTCTTCAGCTGAACCATGTGAGGGATGTTCATGTTCACACAGGCATTCGAGTTTTCATCAGTATTGACGAACCCCTTAGAGGAGGATAATGATTGTTCAGAGTCTGACGATAACTTGACGGTAATTAGTTTAAAATTTTTTAATATAACGAATAACTCGAGTCAGAAACTCCCTACTCCCCAAACACAGTTAGGCACAGAAATTATAGTTTATTGCCAAAATTTTAACCGTATGAAAAGTGAGTTAAAATTCAGGGAAATTCATACTAAAATTTTGGATTGCTCATTCCCAATAATTATGGCAACTGAAACAAGTTGGGACCAAAGTGTTAGGAGTGAAGAAGTTTTGGAAATGCTTATAATGTTTTAAGGAATGATCGCAATTTGGAAATTTCTGAGAAGAAGTCCGGTGGGGGTGTTTTAGTTGCTATTTCTACCAAATTTAATTCAGAAATCATTGATACATCTACAGTTAAGGAATTCGAACATGTATGGGTGAAAGTACACATGGCAGGTGAAATACATGTATATGCCACAGTGTATTTTCCCCCAAATAACGCTCGCAAAGAAGCATATGACCATTTTTTTCAAATTGCTGATGAAATTATGTCTCAACTTTCACCAGAAGTGAAAGTTCACATATACGGTGATTTATATCAACGTTGTACTGACTTCATTCTAGACAATGAAAACAAGTGTATCTTACTACCAGTCGTTGGGGAGAATAAAACATTGCAGCTTATTTTCGACAAAACTGCAGGCCTGGGGCTCAATCAAATTAAGCATGTAAAAAACCAACAAAATTGCTATTTAGATTTTTTATTGACAAATATTCAGGAAGACTTCTGTGCAGTAAATCTATTTTTCCATTATGGAAAAATGAAGCTTTCACACAGCAATTGAGTTTTCCTTATTTGTTCATGAATACGAAAACCCAATGACTATGAATATGAAGAGGTCTTTCAATATCATTTAGCAAAATGTACAGATATCATAAGACACACACTTAACGGAATTGATTGGCAAACGATTTTTAAGAATGAAGCAAATGTTGAAACTTCTGTTGAGGTTTTCTATAAATTAATGTTTGAAATAGTAGTTGAACAAGTACCACTCAAAAAAATTAAGCGACAAGGTAATTCGAACCACCTAGTTTGGTATAATAAAGAAATAAAAAAATTAAAAAATCGGAAGCAAAAGGTCCACAAAATGTATAAAAGAGATTGTAACATTAATAATCTGACATACTATTTGAAGATTTGAATGAACTAAATCTAGCTATTAGAAATGCATATGATGAGCATAATTCAAAAACCGAACTTAAAATTAAGTCTTGTCCAAAAACATTCTTCAATTATGTTAAAACTAAGCTGAAATCTGACAATTTCCCATCTAGAATGCATCTTAACTCAAATGTTGGTGATAACGCGGAAGAAATTTGCAATCTATTTGCAACATTCTTCCAAGAAATCTATACCACGTTTGATGAAGAAGATCGCGATTATGAATATTTCAATTTCTTCCCAGAATTTTCAAGGGACATTGGAGTTAGTCAAGTCAAATTTCAAGACATTTTGGAAGGTTTGAATAAATTAGATGTTTCCAAAGGTTCTGGCCCTGAAGGAATACCACCCGTATTTATGAAGAACTTAGCATTAGAACTTACAGCACCAATATGTCACTGGAATCTGGGATTTTTCCCAAACTTTGGAAAAGTTCCTATCTAGTACCTATTTTTAAAAGTGGAAAAAAATCGGATATTTGTAACTATCGTGGAATTGCCATTGTTTCCTGCATTCCTAAACATTTTGAAGCAATTATCAATGAAAAATTGTTTTCTCAAATCAAAAACAGACTGACTAAGAAGCAACATTTATTCTTCAAAGGACGATCAACTAGCTCAAATTTATTGGAATTCGTCAACTACTCACTGATAGCAATGGACAATGGCAACCATGCAGAAGCTCTTTATACAGACTTCAGCAAGGCTTTTGATCGCATTGACATACCCATGCTTCTATTCAAATTGCAAAAAATGGGAATTGCGGCAGGAATCCTCAGATGGCTCGAATCCTATCTTACTAACCGTCAACAAATAGTTAGATTCAAAGGGAAGAAATCAAATCCTATTAAGGTCACTTCTGGAGTCCCCCAAGGCTCTCACTTAGGTCCCCTTTAATTCATTTTGTTGGTAAATGACATTTCCTTTATTCTCAAAAACACTAAATTTCTTATTTACGCTGATGACATGAAACTATTTTTAGAAATAAAAAACAAAGAAGGTATCATGACATTCCAGAAAGAAATAAATGATTTCTATACTTGGTGCAACAAAAGTCTTTTACAGCTAAACGTAAAAAAATGTAATTCGATAGCTTTTAGTAGGAAACGAAACACCCCAGACATTACTATCAATCTAGGGAATCAGCCAGTTGAAAAATGTAAAAGAACAAGGGATTTAGGAGTTACCTTGGACACAAAACTAATTCTCATTGAACATTACAATGATATAATCAACAAAGCAAATAATATGCTTGGATTTATAAAACGTTTCTGTTACAATTTTCATGATCCGTACACAATAACAACATTGTACATTGCATATGTAAGGTCAATACTGGAATATTGTAGCGTAGTTTGGTCACCATTTTCAGTCACCCATGAAGAACGACTAGAATCGGTGCAGAAGCAATTTTTACTGTATGCACTTCGTAAATTAGGTTGGACAAGGTTTCCGCTTCCATCTTATGAAGCCAAGCATCCAATCATTAAAAGAGCGCCGTGAATTTGCATTAGTATCATTCGTAAATGATATTGTTTCGCAACGCATTGATTCAGCAGAACTTTTGTCAAAATTTAATTTTTACATACCTACCGTCGCGGCAACAACGAAATAGAAATATATTTATAACAAGCCATCATCGTACAAATTACGCCATATTTGGACCTCTGAATCAGATGATGGCAACTTACAATATTACAATAATCATGGAGAAAATGTAGACTTTACTATGACCAAAACAAAACTAAAACAATACTTCAATTCAATTAGATAATGACGAACGCTTCAAAACATTAAAAATGTAAATCTGATGTGTTAGTTTTCTAAGGCGTACTGTATATACAAGTGAAACATAAAATGTAAGCACTATTGTAACAAAACGGTCTACTATTGATTGACGACAAATAAATAAATAAATAAGCTTGCATTTAGCGATTTTATGCTAGTCAACTCCGGCAGCGAATGAAGTGGAAGAAATCTAAACCCGATGTCCGCACCGGTCATTGGTGTTGGTCAAGCAAGCGACCGCACCATCTCTTCAGTGGTTACTGGGGCGCATATTCGAAACGGCAGGGTAATAAAACATCAATAAAAATGGAAAAAATAGCAATAAAAATATGAGAAATTTCCACTAATTTTTTAAACACTGTGCCAACAAAAACAAACAATTTGCACTAGAAAAACTTAAAATAGCAATAAAAAATTGATAATTGTGACAATGTGACTTTTGTCACATGTTTACCGCTAGAACTTATAATTATGACAGAAAACTATCAGCCTATCATTGCGTTTATACTAATTTCCATTGCATTTTTTGAAAGTTTTACTGGTCATTTTTGAATTATTGCAAGTGAATAATCAATTTTTTATTGCTATTTTGAGTTTTTTAAGTGCGAATTGTTATTTTTTCGTTGGCACCATGTTTAATAATTTAGTGGCAATTTTGGGAATTTTCAGTGCCTAATATTCATTAATTAGTGCCAGTATATATTTTAGTCTAATCGAAACCGTAGCTGGAAATGATGGAAGCTCCGAGTGGTCATTGCTAAGACCGCGTCTGGGCAGTACAAACGAGCGGTCACGGAGATTGCTATCCTACCTTTCGAGGAAACGAAATTGTTCAAGGTCCATACACCCTACAGACAATCGAGACACAATGTAAACAAAGCAACAAGCGGTCGTTCAATTCAATGTCGGACCCTGTAGGTTGCTTTCTAGTTTCAATAAAGTTTTCGAATATGTGTTATCGATTCTGGCGACCTTCACTTGAACAAAATAAGAAGGTTTGTCTGACCTTGTTCCCATGTTGATTAATCTGCTTTGAGCTATTTCCCCAATTTGAACCACCCTAACATACACAGCAAAGAACAAGCAAACCAGTACGGCAAAGCTGCTAAGAATACCACCTGCAAAGCATAGTTTCCAGTTCAAGTTTTCCGGCAAAAATCAAACGTGAATTATTGATTGTTCAATTTTGGCTTCTATAGCACCGAGCAGTCGAAATTCTTCGGTACATTTCCATCTCCCCTCATATGAGAGTAAATAGCGAGCTTGTGGTAGCGAGCAGCGGTTTCCGATGATTTCTCATCACTTTGTCAGACGTCACAGCCCTTGTCGAGCTTGAAAAGGAAAAGTATTCCTCCATGTACGGCTGCCGGCTCGTTTAGATGGATGAGTTCGATTCAAATTGATGGATTTTTGCTCCGGCGCAGACAAATGCCATGTCAAATGATCCAATGTTTCTGGCATGCACGTATGGATGACATTTATCTGTTTGAAGATAAAGGAGAAATTGAATTATTTGCTATTTGTTCCTAGGTTGATATGGCTTCGAACATTCAATCATCCTTTATGCCTGGGCTGGTACTTTGATGTGGAATTCTTTTTCCAATTGTATACTGCCTTGAACCGCATATGCTTGTTGTGATTTTCTATGCAAATATTACCAATAATATTTTTATAACAACAAGGTCTTCATTCCAAAGTCCAGTTATATATTGAATCAGTTGATTGCATTCTTCTCAGACATTTAAGAATTGGCTTTTAATTTGTTTATTTCGCTCAAAGAGTCTTATGATCAAAACGAAAACAATGATTCCTAACACCAGTTGGTGAAAAATCAGTAGAATCACTTGAAAATATTCTTTCAATCTTCCACTTGAACGTGAGCCGCACTTCTCATCAGTGCCTACTTAGCAATCTTTACAGGAAACGATCTCATTTCCCCACTCCACAAGCCTGCCAACTCCGACAACGGCACTGGCTGATTATCGCCTGACCTCAAGAAAACAATTTTCCCTCATTTTAATTGCATGCCTCTTGGCCTCGGTGGCCCTCGTGTTCCCGGTGCGTGGCAAGACTCCAATTAGAATCAAGCCACTCTTCAAGATAAATTACTTCCCTGGAAAGTACATTTCACGCTACTGCCGGCCGACCGAGGGGACTGCATTTTACCGAAGAGTTAGTTGTTGCCAGAGTTGATTTTGCTTTTGCTTCCTCCCGTTCTCTACGGAATGAGTCCTGACTTCACAGCTACGCGGGCAAGGAGGAAGGAGCACGGAATAGACACAGAGTTTCTTATCTCGGACGAGGACGGTGCCAGTGTCCAACCGCAGTCACGCACCACAACCACCGTGGTAGTCGTCAGATATGATCAATGTTGCTTGCCGTGGCACGTTAATTACTATCACTCGGAGGAGGCAAAGTCCTGGCTACTCGACGTCCTGCTGAGTGGGAAATAGAAGTTGAACTTGTAGGAAATGGTACACTTTGGTGGATGGAGGAGCGTCAATCTGTATGCTTTGGGAAATGTTTGGGTAAGGGGAGAAATGGAGGCGTACCAAATTTGAGCGTTTTGGAAAGGAAGTGAAAATAATTAAATTTTAATGGAAATTTGGACGGACTTGACACTATAATCAGTACCTGGAGCGAACATATGTTGCAGGGCGATTCGAAAAAATAGATACTCTTAAATATGGTCGTATGAGGAATAGTATGAGGATTAGTATGCTTTTGATCTAAAACAGCAATATTTATTTTGTAGAACATCTTCTATTGAAATCATCGGTGTCATTTGATTTCTTCTTAGTTTCGAAGAGTTTCCGCTTAACTAGAGCCCAGTACTTCTCTATAGAGTAAAGTTCTGGCCAGTTTGGTGGATTAGCTGTTTTTTGGAACGTATTTGACCTACTGTACCTTATACCTTTCCTGGGCGGTTTCCTAAGTTGACGAGAGACCAAATCAGGCCAAAACAGAACTGGAGAGTCGTGGCTTCTTATAAATGGTAGCAACCGCTTTTGCAGACATTCTTTGTCGTACTCATTCTTATTGATATTTGAAACTTCTGATTTACTTCTGATTTAATTGAAACTTTTCATTTTGTAAGGCGGCCATTTCCAAACACTGTTAAGAGTCCAACGCTTGCACAAGAACCATGATCAGCCGCTCCTAACATGACGCTGTTTTAAGCCTCCTCTGACCTGAAGCTCAGATAGACTGCACCAGTGGTGGTAACGGTTGACAATTTATCAGTAACGGTTTACTTCTGAAAAAAATTGTCACTGGCCAAAGCTTACAATTGTTGTCTACACCTCCCGCTTCAAGCTAGTTGTAATGTAGTGAGACCAAAAGGCGAAAAGCAAATAGCACGAACATCCCGTATTCTTTTTTTATTTTGCTTTTTCTTATGAGATAGTGTGTGCGGTGTCTCTCGCATGTATTAATGTGAACAAAATGGCTTGACGTTTAGAAAAGAAAATGTAGAAGATATTTCTTTTCAGCAAACGATTCCAACTTGGTACTAACGAAAACTCTTCACAGCTTATTTTTAACAGTTATGTCACAGAGAACAGACATTGATGTCCATATACCTTTCCTTGAAAAACGTGTGTAAAAGTTAATATTGGCAACCGGTATAAAAAGCCAGTGCAGAGAAAAACACACAAAAATTTTGAGGTTGTGTGCTAGGCTTTTTGTTGATAAACGTTTTCATGACAGTTATCACACAACTTCAGCGCCGCCTACCTGGAGCATAACGACATACATTTGAAATGTCGGTTTAAAGTTTTACACAAATAACAGACCAAGATGAACGTCTGTTCTCTGTGGTTATGTGTCCAACAGAGATCAAGTTTGTCTTTTTCGATTAGGGAACTTCCATTAATTACGTCACGCAAAAATTGACTTTTTATTAGCCCCCCCTCCCCTTGTCACGTTTTTGTATGTATCGTCACGTTTCCTCAACCCCCCCTCCTTCCCACTGCATGACGTAATTAATGGACATTCCCTTACAAGACATGAGATTTCATTATCTTTTCGTAGTAGGATGTTGAAAATCTGTAGGATGGAAATAATGAGTGCAAAACAAGCGGGTGAATGAAAAGGGGGAGGGGGGGGGTTTCTAATATGTTAATTAAGTAAAAGGCCGACAGAAAACATTTTCAACACGGAAACTTAAATGACCATTACTATGGAACTATCCTACCGATTAGAAATCTTTCAGCAACATTGGATTCAGGAACCACTTGCTCAAAATTGTCTCATGGACATGAGACTTAGCTTCATGATTCAGCAATTCTAAGTCATGAGAAAACATTTTGATATTTTCCGACCATACAAATTATATCAAACTTTATAATTTGGTAAAAATACGTCTGCGGATGACATTCTTAGGATTCCTGACCATACTTACCACTAGAAAGGGACCTGCTGGATACGAGTTCCAGTGGAATAGTGGCCATATTTAAATCATTACCAAAACCTGGCTTGCGGCATAGGGAAGGTCCATTAATTATGTCACGCAGTTAGGGGGAGGGGGGGGGGGGTGTTTGTGTAAACCTGACGATCCATACAAAAAAATTGAAGGTCCATACACAAAACGTGACCAGGGGTGGGGGGAGGGGGGGTTTGGTTTTAAAAAATATTTTTTTGCGTGCCGTAATTAATGGACGCTGCCATATCGATCTTTGTGATTTTGCAAAAATAGATCTGTGGAGGGTATTCTGAGGATTTCTGACCATACTGGCCACTTAAAGTGACCCTGCAGAATTTCGAGTGCCTCCGGGAAAGTGGTCATAACCAATTTCTTACCACCACCCTAGCTTGCAACAGGTTTTCGGAGGACATCCTGAGAATTCCTGACCATACTTGCCACTCAAGGAGCTCCTGCGGGATCCAAATTCCTCGGAAAAGTGGGCATATCCAAATCTCTTCCAATACCTGGCTTGCAAAACTACAAACTTCATGATTTTGAAAAACATTGTCTTCAGATGATATTATGAGGATGTCTGACAATACTGGCCACTCAGGAAGGTCCTGCGGGACTCGAATTCCTCCAGGAAAGTAGTCATATTCAAATCGTTACCAAAAACTGGCTTGAAAAGTTTGCAAAACTTTGTCTTTGGATCAATATCTTTTTCCACCCAGGCTGAATCTGAATCCGTGATGCTTGAAGTATCGGCTTTTGAGTCAGTCGAGTTGCTTTTTTCTGGTTCTAGCGATTTGTCCCTCTCCCAATACTGCCTAGAACTAGAAAAAAGCAATAGGTAGTATTCTTATACCCGATTATGCCCGATCGGTGCATATCCTTTTGCCAGTCAAGGGGATTTGCCCCCTTGCCTACCCTGCATGGGGTAGTATGGCATAGGTTTAATACGCCTGATCGGACACTACCGTTCAAATGCCCTCCGCTCGTTTTCAAAACCTTGTATCTTTCAATTTCAAAGCCTGCCGTTGCCTTATACGGAACATTCAATACATTTTCTCTTCATGTCTATTCGTTCTAGCAATAAATTACCGTCCACTCCTAGCGCTTCGCATGGATATGAGAAATTATCTGCTTCTGACAAACTTCATCTAGGTTTCAGGTAAGTTTGAACATAAGGTGATGCTGTACATTGACATTTCCGACAGAAAAATTACTCTATCAATCATGATGTGTACCATAACGAAGGTTTGAAAAAAGATCATGCAGATGGACAATAAGTGTTTTGATTGATTAAGCATCATCTCATTGCGCCAAAAAAAAAACAATTTTTCCAGAATACTCATTCAATTCCATTTGTTCCCTAAAACTACAACCCGACCACAACGACTCAAATCAGATGGATTTTTCTTATTTGTCACCTTGTAAACGCCACTTTTGACGAAAGTGTGTCAAAACTGAGTTGAAACGGCTGGCCGTGCAACAGCGTTGCTGCTCTCTGTAGTGAATATTCGTCCATATTTTAAAGTTTATGATAATCTATTAAAAACCCTAGGATTGCTTTGACTGACAAGACAACAAGCGATGAAGGCAAATGAAATGTGTTTTCTAGGAATCTGTATTTAGCCAATCAGTCGCACACAGCTGATTGCTTTCTTTGAGGGTTTAAATTACACTCATTTTACACGCGTATTGTTATTGGAAAACTAGAAAAATAATTAATTAACACTTCATTTGATCACTTTCTAAGCATAAAATATAGAAAACTGATACACTGTTTTTTTTTAACTTTCACTAGTAAACACGAGCAAATCCGTTTAAATTCGACAAAAAATAGCTTATCCTTTGAAAGATAAGCCTATTCCATGCGACTTACAGACTTCTTCATTGTCGAGTGCTCGATTTATTATGCGGCTTTCCCAAGAAATGATTCTCTGTTCAGCGAAAAACCCGTACTCGTCATGATAGTTTTTGAATCGACGAATCCATTCAAACCGGGTCGAATCCGAGGTTCCCCGTATTTGTCACATCTTCATCGAGGATAAAAATCTGAAAAATACCTCCAAAGATTATGGAAACTTGTTCACCTGACTCTCAACAATTGTATGCCTCCACCAGCACTTACTATTTGTAGGATATATGATAGAGTCGTGAGATCATTTGGTAAATCAGTGGGAAATTATAAATTAACAAATTTAAACTAATTTTTTTAATTTTTTTTTTAATTTTCCGACGGCCTATTTCCTCACATGGCGACAATCACCGACGCCAGGGAGACGACTCCACCACCTGGACCCTACCTATCGACTCAAGAATATGAGCCGGGATCAACGACTTCACTTCCTTTCCCAAGGACGACGTGACCAGAATTTTTCGCCTCAGAAAAACCACCGACGTCGACTGGGATTGAACCTAGACCCACTGGGGTGCCAAGTAGCAGTCACGCTTACCACTGCACCACCGACGCTGGCTTAACTTAATGTGAACGACCCAAATTAGAGGTGATCGTATATCATCACCCTTTGCATATGAGAACAGTTTTTTTGCAAACATAAATTTAATTATTGAATGCCATACCGTCTTAAATACAGTACACAGATAGAAAGCATTATCTACTCTAATTATCTTATGCACATAAAGGAAATGCTAGGTTTTGCAGAAAATAATGAGATATTTTATATTAATTAAAGCCAGATAACGCCTGAATCTAGCTTGTTGTATAAAAGATTGCAAAACATTGTTGTATGCCGCATGAAATATTGCAAACAATTTTGTTGTTTACGCCTGCTTTGTGTTGGAATTAAACGAGGGGAAATTTTGCGAGCTTGTTGAAATTCATTTTTTTGTGTGTACGGTAACTCGTGTTTGAATCGCTACAACGAAAGTTTGATCATCGATCAGAAGAAAAAGTGTGGCCAAAATGGATTTTCGTTTAGTATACGGGATCACAACAGCAGTAACAGATTTCAAGATTAATCCAATCAGTTCCGTTCGAGATATAGCGAATAAATTCCCTTTATGCGAGACTTTCGTGCAAGATGTGAAAAATTGTGAAGGACGCCGAATAGCGACGAACGGAAAAATACACTGGAAAAATCACGTGTACGGAAGCTCTACGGCTATTGTATCGTTATGTATGACGAGATTTATGTAATAGCAAACTTCCGGCAACTTCCGGGGATCCTGTTCTATACTGCTCATCATAAGTGCGTTGTTCCCGAGAGGCTGCAAAATGGTGAGTTAACAACTGGGAAGCAGCGTGCATCCTCGCAACATAGCTTTGGTCATCACAAGTTCCTATCTCATGCTTTCTTGGGTCAAAAGATAACAAAAAACACCAGCTAAGGGTTGTGTACTTAGCTGGTAGTGCAGCCTGGGCACTGTTGTGCTTCTTACTTCAGACATTATAACTATAATTGTTGTTGTCATTCTATATTATAACATCCCTTCACAATATATTTTATGCTATTTTCAGCTTCACACCTTCATATTTCAGTATACATTAATCGACTAATGGTTGAGCTGCATCGAGGTATATAGCTGCATTTGATTACTAATTGCATATCATGATTATTTTCCACTACGAAAAATAAGCATAAAGAAATTTCATCTGCTTCAGGGTTATAGGAAGGGTGGTTTCATGTAGTGTAGATGCGTTACTGCTATGTATCATAAGGATTTGTGAGTGGCCCCAACAGCATCCATACTGTTGGTTTATATCGATGCCAAAATTTGAATGACTTCAATGTGCATCTATGCATTGATAATAACGAGAACACATAGGAACATAGTTAAATATCTTATTCACTGCCGACATCAATTCAATTCCACACACCGTTTACCAAATCGGGTCCCGCTGTAAACCCAACCGTTTTTTCCAACATCTCATGGAAGTACAGGGGATCTCGCGACTTTCTACAAAGCGATGAAATAATATATCATCACATTCCTTCCCTTTCCTTGTTTGAACTGCGTTCTGGCGAGGCCGGCGTCGGTATTGCCTTAGTTTGGGATCACCCGTATTTACACGTTGAGGATGTTTGCTAATCCCGAGCATCATCTGTTGACTCTCTGAGTAATAACAACTGATCTGGCAATAACGGAGTGGTAAGCTTGGGTGGTCAATCATACTCATGCTCACGAAGGTTGTTTTGGTTCCCAGCACTTTCGGAAACAGATGTCAATACAATTATCAATTTTTCAAGCAGTAGTAAGGACATAGCCAGATGCGCAGAGAGAAGCGGGTCTGTGACACACAACATTTTTAGCGAAATGTTGAGTGGATGTGGAAAGGCTTATCTCGGTGAATTCCCCCTACGCTTTGTTCAAACGTTCTATGCTATGTTATGCTATGCTAACCTATCATAAATTCGATGTTTCTGAAGACGTGAGGAAGCAGATGATGTCAAATTTTGCCAAAAAAAAAGGCATGATTTGGAAAGCAATTTGCTCGTGTGGAAAGCAGAACGCCCCATTTGTGACAACCGAGACGGTCATACGAAGGTCCTACGATTTTCTGGCCAGATTTAGTCACTTGTCATTATTCGAAAGATGTACTGGATTGGTCCAAGGCTAAAAGGGTCAATTTCGTGTCTAAGCATCTCAATCCCCGGAGAGCTTAGCGATTGAAAAATACTGGGCGATCATGGAGCAGGCATTTTAAAAACATCCTAAGAAATGAACTTCGAGGAAGATATTATGAAAAACACAATTGATCCAAACATTGTACATAATGTTATGAGTAGTACTATAAGATAGGTTCGTGCATTTGGAAATGGCAGTGGATTTGAGTAAAGCGAACCTAAGGAAGTTAAATCATATGTTGTGTTTTATGCTCTAAAAAATTTAAATACAATCGGTTGAATTGTTGAGTTCTCCAGAATCTTTGTCTGTGATGCAATAATTTTCCATGCATGCCTTACACCCACAATCTTGTTGTTAGAATCATCGACAAAACCCATACTATTTCATTGGCTCTCTTTTGTTGGATTCGTATATCAGGATCAAGAAAAATAAAATCCTTGGGGTAATTAGCATCGTCGACTTAGTGTCTTCGTTCGAAATTCCAAATGCACTTCTCTGCATGTCTTTTAAGTATGTGTTTGACTAACTGCTAAATTATATTAATTTTTTGTTCAGCATTTCAGCATAATATTTTGGTTAAGGTTGTGTTTCTGAACTTCAAGTAAATATTCCATAATAAAAAAATCCATTCCCTTTGTATGCAGTGCAAGATTCTTTTTGGATGTGTCTGTTTGGGGTGTTGTGATTGGATATTCCAATTGTTTCATAAAGTTACCAGGAATTGCTCTTCTACTACTGAACTTGTTATTTTTTGGGTGTGACTAGAGTAGCGTACGGGGCTCTTCCAGAGCATGTCTTGAAGTCTTGAAGAGTAGTCTGTTGAGTCACCAAAACAATCAAAATTGAGGTTGGGATTGTTGATTGGATTGATATTCTTCGTCTTTCAGCTTTTTCAGAACAAATGAGATATCAGTTCTCAAATGTGATGTTTCTACGTATTCTTGTATATCATTGAAATAAACCACCCACACTTATGAGTGGCCCCAAGAGCATCTTTACTGTTGGTTTATTCTCGGTGTCACACTAGTAGTGACATAACTTTTAGTGTGTATCTCTGTTCATGTATGAATGAAACCAGGAAACATAGTGTAAATTGATCTTATTCTGTTCACAGATCCGACGTCACGTTAAAGTTCAGCACACTGTTTACCAAAACGGATCCCGCTGCGAACCCAACAATTTTATCCAACATCCCAGTGATTTCCAGTGGAAGTGCAGAGGTGTTCTCCTACCCATACCCTACTTGACCTGCACTCCGGCGAGGCTGGCGCCGGTGTTGACTCAGATTGGGATCACCAATTTTTACACATTGAGGATGTATGCTAGTTTCATGCATCATTTTTTGGTTCTCTGTGTTATAACAGCTGATCTGGCAATAACGGAGTAGCAACCTCGGGTGGTCAATCATGCTCATGCTTATGCTCGTTCGAAATTCCGAATGAACTTGCAAATTCTAAATAGAATTAACTCGCGTTTATATGTCCCTAATTTCATTCTGAAACGTTTATACCCGAGCAGGAACGATTAACTTGATAACTGGTCTTGGTATTTAAAAGCCCTGCATAAGAGGTAAAATACCTGAGGCTAATACCATACACATGTCCCTACAATGTTATGCGAATACAAAATTGAGGTAACAAAATACCAAAATAGTATTTTCTAGGTACTCCCAGGTATCCCAAAATAAACTAATTTTGAAATTCATAGCTTGTTATTCTTAGGTATTTTGCTTAGGTATTTTACCTCTTAATCTGAGCTCTTAAATACCAAGGCCAGTTATCAAGATCAGAATTAGGTATTCATATGCTGTTCTCTCTCGCTCGTGTTAAAAGCGAATATAAAGCAAATAGCACATCTTAGTTGTTGTTCTGAATTTAACAAATCCTTTGTTTCTAAAATTTGGGTTACCCCGCTGGTTCAAGTGGCTATTGCATTGCCCAGCCACTGACTGCTTAAAACAAATTTGAACAACAAACGCAACTACCCTCTACAAAACTTCCAGCTAGTTTCAAAACATGTTTATCAGCAGACGGAGTTCAAAGAAATAGAAAACTGCAATTCTAACGTTTAATGTTTCCAACTGAGGGGAGCAGATCCCATTTCCAATGATCGGGGGGACAGTAGCAGCTTTCCCAAGAACCCAGCACAAGACCGTATTTGCCTCGCTCTAATCGTGCCGAAGCAATCTTGTTAACTTCATACTGGTCGAGTGACCCTCAAATAAAAAGGACTGCGGGAGACTGCTTTCACTCAACGTGGGTGGCATGGCCCTCATTTCCACAAGTCGCAGGTTCGGTTCGGGTTCACTTGGCACTCGTGGAGGACGGGCAAATTGGGTCGTGAGATGGGTGCAATGGGTGCGTGTGAGTAAACGTTGCGAAAGTATAATCGGGGTCGTTTTCCGGGTATTATTTTGTCGTCATTTCACTCAAGGCAAAAAACGGAGGGCGAACCTGCGATACATTTCGAGGGGTTGTAAGGCACTTCTATTGCCCGGTATTAATTAAACATGGCCAAATGGGAACCCAGGTTGAGTCTTCTGCATAATTATGCTTGTTTTAATGACTTTCCAAGACAGAACGGAACTGGGAAGATCCCTTGGCCGGGCTTACTCAGAAATGGGTAGAATTTGAATTTTGCCTAATTTCCTAAGGTTGAAAAAGGCTGTTTGTTTGGCGGAATTCCCGGGAAAATGTTTATTTCCCATTTGAGCCAATAAATTCGTGGTCGAGCCCCTGAATGCGATTGTTATTCTATTCGTATAAATTATTATTGTGAGGCTTAAATGTGTGTGTTAGTTCCTATTGAATTAAGCTAACAAAGTTTCGATTGGTCTTCAATGAGTGATATAAAAAACTGTGAAACTAAAGAAGACAAACGAACACCCAGCTTGTTTTGGTGATTTGGTTTTGGTTTCGTTTCTTGCATTGGCATTAGACTGGTTTGTAGCAAGCGATATTAATCCTCCTTATTATGAAGCTGCCCTTCGTTCAACGTACGAGATCTACTGAAGCTTCCAGAATGAACTCACTTTGAATGTACAAACCTTCAAGTCCAAAAATATTCCATATTTCCCATATTTTCATGTCCCCTGCTGGAAAACACAGCTTAAAAGGAACCAACGACAGCGACAAGACGCATCGTTAAACGAGAACTGAATTCCTAACAACCACCAATGCTGAAGTGCGTCCACATGTCTAATCAGATGTTGTAGGCATGGAAGCACCGGTGGCCGTGAACGGAAAAATAAAATGTGATTCGTCGGAGGGCAAGACATGTTTCACCTTGCACGCTTTCCGCTTCACGCACGCACTCACTTTTCACGTGTCACTGGATGCTGCTGCTTATATCTGGAGTGAAGCAGAACGGTGAAGAACTAAATATGATGATTAAATCTCGGGAAAGGAGCAAACTTAACCGGAGGCCGGAGGCCGAGGTGCGGAAAAGGTGTAAAGGAGTAGTCCAATGGAGGCAGACAGGAAACATAAATCACTGTCGAGCTCGTGCTGGATGATGAAATTGTCCTCCATCAGCACCGAGACACTCTAATTGGGAGCAATAATTTGATTTCAAATGATGACAGCATACGCTAAAGAGGGAACAAATTGGTAAATTTATGTCCCCTCCTGTTGAGCTACCACCTTCCGAGTTTCGAGGTGGAAGGATCTTTCATTTTATTATGTCAGGCCCTCTCGGTATGCGTGGGCAAATTGGATTCATATTAATCAGATGTATTCATGCTTATTTTATTATGTTCTTCGGCAACAGAAGGAGGTGCAAAGTTGACAATCTAAAATTCGGAGCGTCGCGGAGAGTGGTCAGCTTTGATAATTAACTCATTCAATCCTCGAAACAGTTTTGAAAAATTTACTTCATTCAATCTGAGATATGTCTAGTAATTGGGTGTATTAAAGTTCTATCCAGTTAGAAAAATAAGCTATTTCAGCACCGCCGTAGGGCACTTACCTTGATATCATCGTGACTGAAAACATAGGAGTAATTTAGTAGAATCTTCTAATTTTCATTAACCGGAATGACTTATTGTGTTGCAGCGGCATGGAAAGTGGCCATTGCAAGAATTCTTTCAGAACGGTTTGTTAACCTAGGTGCCCACTTTCTGTGGTGTAAATTTCACGGTGTTTCGGGCAGTGAGTCAAAAGTTATTCCAGATGGATGCCGAGAGGAGAGACACCCACCTTGATAATCCAATGTGGTACGCAGTAAAAATCGCAAAAACGTTGAAAATCGCCGATTTGCTAACAGGATAACGTTCTTATTGACCCAGCAAGCAACTAAACAGAACGTTGAAGCAAAGTTTCGTCACCAAAACTCGAGCTCGGAAGTAGTACCAGCAGGTTTTGACGAAGTACCAAGGATGTCTGCTCATCGACAATGAAACCTCAGTCAAAATGGATTTCGGACGGCTTCCTGGTTAAAAATTCTACATGGCGAGGGAACGAGGAAGTGTTTCTGCGAGGATTTAAGTTACTTTATGGACAAATTTCCCAAAAAACTGATTATTTTTGACTTGAAGATATGTACATCGAGAGATTTTGGGCAATAATGAAGCGGAAGCTTAAGAAAATTGAAAAAACGGCTCGGGACGCGACTCAGATGACCAAAATGTGGAACAAATGTGCCAAGGAAGTTGACTCCGAAGGTGTGCAGCGTGTGATGGAAGGAATAAAGAAGAATATTTTATTTCTTAAAGTACAGTGATTTGTTTTAATTTTTTTTTCTTGAAGTGAAGTGAATTACCTTTG
>JASCZW010006315.1:0-100557 GCA_034211315.2 Aedes japonicus | reverse complement strand
AACCTAATATGTCGCTAAGAGATATTGCTAAGAAAGTAGTTGCGGCTAACTCAACTGTACAGGATATTAAATTGAAATGTGGTCTCAAGTCATATAAATCCGGGATGTTAAAGGACAAGAAAAGGCAGAAAGCCGGGCCCGAAAACTCTATGATTCAGTGTTAATCAAACATAATGGAGGTATCGTACAGAAGTATGAGACATATGCCGATTTTCCACAAATTCCTGGAAATAAATTCTACACTATCAAGGATAAAGGAAACTTGAGGAGTATCTCGTGCGCTGTACATGCGGAAAAATCAATCAACAATTTATCACAACTGGAAATACAAACAGTGAAATTGACATATGTACAAGAGTGACAGAAGCGTATCTTATCTCCCTTTGGGGTAGTAGAAAGATGCTAAATCTGGCCAAAACAGGATTTCTTGAGAATATTGTAATCTCAACGCAACAGTGACTAAGAAATGGTACGAGGATTATCGAGCGATTTGGGGCAATTGTGAAAGATGATTGTCGGGAGATTGGGAGTTTAAAAAGAAGTGGACAAAGGCTTACAAGGCCATGCGAGAAAAGTGTGTCTAAACATTAATGAGTTAAATAAAAAATCCGTAAGTTTGGACGTGAAGGTGAAATTTAAATATTTGAGAGCGCAGATGTTAAGGAATATAGGAATTAGGAAAATAAAGGTTGAGAAATATATGTGTTGGTATTAATTTTGGGCAGATAATGTTCATATCATGACAGGAAATTACGGGGAATTCCGTCGGAGGCTACTCAGGTCGATCGCGTGAAGATGTGGGAGCTAAATGGCTCAGGGAATGGAAGCTAAATGACTGTGTACGAGCATAGCCGTCCCCGAGGCAGTTGCTTCACCGTGGTCACGGAAGGTTAAGGTAAACGGAGAATAAGAATATTGGTTTTAGTGATTAGTTTTTAGGCACGAAAGCGAGATGTTTGAGAAAATCTAAATATTTAACTTAAATGTGTCTAATGAATCGAAAACACGAAGTTTAGAAGACCCATGAACAAGGTTCACTTTCAAAATTATATTTAATCGAATCATCTCCAACTTTAAAAAGCTGTTGTATGTTTTATCATGACTTTAAAAAAGACAGAAAAAATATATGAAATTGTGCGTTGTTTGTTTTTTCAGTGTGTAGTTCAGCCTATCGTTAAAGTGATTCATTTTATTGTGAAAGTGTACCCACTCTTTTATAAGCAAAATTTGTGTGAAATTTTTTTTGTTGTTGGAAAATTCATCGCAGAATGGAGAATCACGAATAACTTTTGAAAGTGGCCTACATGGCAAAATACGAAAACATTTTCCATTATTGGTCTAACAATATTTCGAAAACGGTTGTACTTCTCTTCATGGGCATTTTAATTGTAAATAATTTAAACAATCATATTCAACAGCTAAAATGTGCCCAATGAATTGAAAACACTCGGTTTGGAGAAAAAACTCACTTTGAAAATCTGTTTTATTCGAAGCTTCTTCGTCTTTGAAAATCGATTGTTTGTTTTATCATAACAATTTTTGATAAAATAGTCATTCAAAAACACTGAATGCCTCAAAATTATACATATTTTTTTTTCGATTGTATAAAAAACTTTCATGATTCTTTTTTCAGTGTATTTTCGTTAATCTTATAGTTTCACAATATAGGGAAGGTGTCAACAAAGCAGTTGATTAAAACTTAATACTTTTATTCTATGAAAATTCATCGGAAATGAAAAATCATGAATAACTTAAAGAAATGGCGTAATTGCAAACTTTAACCAACTTAACAGAAGTTATTTTTCGAAAACGGCTATATTGTTTATAAGCATTATTATAAAAAAAAACTTTGAAAAGTCATAGGGGTTAATTAAAGAAGTCGAGACGAGCATCTCGACTCGACACTTGTCACTATCGAGTCGAGCGAAATTACGCATAACAGAAGCCAAATGAAACTGGTCGAAATGGCAACGGAATTTGACTGTAAACAGTATCCAGGTAACCAATTAGCATTAGAATATGCAGTAAATCAACCCTAAATCTGTATTTCAGAAGTGACAAGCATTATATAGGCATTATATCAGCATCTTGAATGCTATCTGTTGCAAAATTTGGATTTCAAATGCTATTTAAATGTTTGTAGCCTGTAATAAGCTAAACAGCATTTATGAAGCATTATCATAGCATTGCAGTAAAGCAGCCGTATATTGGGATAAAAGTGACATTTATGTGGCATTTAAGGTGACTTACATGCTTGATAGGCTGCCGTTAAGACGCTTTGGAACTGCTTATTGGTTACCTGGGTAGTGTTGATTTTTTTTTTCGAAATTTCTCTAAAATATTATGTCATGCAGTAGTTCAGGACATTCATCCATTTTGCTGTAATTTTCGACAGTCAAAGAGTAAGTATTTACATTTTTCACTACTGTTTTGTGAATTACTGTAATGTTTTTGAAACCTCATTGGGACCGTGTTCTAAAGTTGCGATTTGAAGTACTCTTTAAAGAAGTTATTTTTGATGTGTGCCAATTTCTTTTGTTCTTTCTTAGCGTTTCAAGCTTATTGCTTTCGCAGTTAGCTGATTGCTTTCGCAATTAGCTTATTGTTTTCACAGTTAGCTCATTGCTGGCTCTTAACTTAGTGTTCAAAATGCACTTCCACAGTTATTAATTAAGAGCTTTCGATGTCTGTTACAATTTTTGCATTAGTATAATTGTGTGGCAAGTACAATCATACCCTATGCCCAAGGAGTCGAGAAATTTTCCTTAACGAAAAATTCCTAGACCAGACCGGGAATCGAACCCAGGTCACCTCCAGCATGGTGTTGCTTTGTAGCTGCGCCTTTACCAACTGAGCTAAGGGAGGATTGTGGAAGAATTTCAAAGATAATTCAGAAGAAGGGTTATTATCAAGTTATCACGAATCTATGTGTGACGGTACTGAGGCTATTGAAAGCATTACTTTTTCAAACATTTAACATTCAAAGGTTGCTATATGCAGTGGTCGATCTCACTTCAACGTTTTTTTTTTCAAAGTTCTCTGACCTTCTGGTACAGAATTCAATATTTTTCCTACGCCTCTAGTACTCTAAAATGGGATTATTTCAGAATCGAGTTTTTTTTAAATTATTTGGAGGATTCTCCGAACTTTGGACGAATTCTCGAAGCTTTTTTGATATATTTATAAGCTTCTTGAAAGGAAGTTTTCTTACCGATCAAATCTCCCAAACGTGGTGAGATAGAAACAAAGGAAATGTAATTCCTACATGAGTTTGTGTTCTAGTTCAAAGTACGATGTGACCGGTTGGAAAGATGGTGTTTACCATATTTTAATAACGTGTCAAGAGCAATGAACATCAATATGGTCATGTGAATGATTTTTATATAGACTACTTCTTCTGTTCGTCAGTGATTAGTTCTTGATTCTCAGGGAAGCTCTTTCCTGATCTCTGACAAACCTGACAAATCTGTGAAAGTTCTGGGAAATTCTCTTCTGAACTTTTAGCATATTTCTTTACAAAGTTCTTGGCAGTCACTCCTGATTTTCTTGTAAATTCACTTCTAACAACCCAACCTCATCTTTCGGGAACAGTTGATCAATTTTTCCTGAACTTAGTTACTGTCTTTAACTTCTGATGAGTCCCATTCTGAACAACGAGGAAAATTTCTCGTAAGCTTTGGGAGAGTTCTCTCCAGAACTTCTTGAATAATCCTCTTGAATTTTTTGGAAGTTTCTTTCTGAACTTCCACGGAAGTTTTTCTCAGAAGTATCTATCTCAGTTTCTAGGAATACCTGAACTTCGAAAGAGCCTCATTCTGAACTTCTGGAATGTTCTATTCTGAACATCAGAAAAGCTCTCTAGCATTTATGAGTTGTTCCAACTAAACTTTTGGGAAATTTCCTTCGGAACTTCTGGAGAGTCTTCTGCTGTACATTAGAGAAGTTTCCTGATTTTTTGCGAAATTGGACTCATAGGTAGTGCCCTCTCTGGTAAGTTTCTTCCTGAAATTCTGGAAAGATTTTTCCTGAGCTTATTCTATCTAAACATCTGATAAGTCACACCCTGGACACCGAGGAAAATTTCACTGAAACTTTGAAAAAGTGCTCTCTAGAATTTCTGGAACAATGCCCTTAAATTTGTTGGAGGTAACTTCCCGAACATCTAAAAAGTCCACGTCTTAACTTTTGGGAAGTTTTTGCTTGAACTTCAGGGAAGTTTTTTGTTCCTGAACTACTGAGAAAATCTTGCTCAATCTACTTGGAAGAACCCACTATTTTTGTAGAAAGTTTCTTTCGGTTTTTTGAAGAGGTTTCTTTAAAAAAATTGAGAATGCCTCATTCTGAAATGTTCTTCTCTGAAATTCTGGAGAGCTCTATAAAATTTCTGGGAAGTTACAATTAAACTTTTGGGAAGTTTTCGCTGAAAACTTCTGAGAAGTCGTTTCCTGAATTTCAGAGAAGTTCTCTCCTGATTTTCTAGGACGGTTCGTTCGGAGCGTTGTGGAAGTTGGTTGCTGAATTTTCGATAAATTTTTGGTAATGCCTTTGCGGTTATTTTTCTCCTGAACTTCGGGAAAGTTTTTCCCTGGACTTCTGGGAAGTCCATCTTGAATTTCGGGGAAAAACTCCAAAACCTTTGAGAGGACACGTAAACTTCTTTTTGAAGATCTGAGAAGTCCTTGTCTGATTTCCAGGGAATTTCCCCTCTTTAATCTCTGGGAAGTATGATCTTGAATTTCAAAGATGATTGGTACCGAATGTTTCGGGATATGCCCGATTTAACTACTAGGACTAATTTCATAAACCACTTAATTCGTGGGTCGATTTCCTAATCACAAGGTGCAAAAGTATTGAAATAATGAATTAGGAAGTACTTTAGAAAAAAATCAGAGTTCTAAGATTAATTTCAAAGGCTCATCACATTTACTGTTGTTCTGAGTGGGATTGAGAGCCAATGTTAGAATCACAATTGAGAAAATGAAATTTACTTTTCGCTATTCCGACCCAAGGTGCATTGTTTTAGTCCTAGTGAATCGAGCTCTTGGTCAATTTCCTACCACTTCTTTTAAGTACTAGTTTTACTGGCTCAACGCCACATTTATTTTAATAATTTCAGTGAACCATTCGAACTAATAATTTGTTTTGTTTTTCATGGGATTAGAAATATTTTGCTAGAAATAAATTGTTTTTCTGTTAATTCACCACCAAAACAAAATGGTTTAGTGTATTTCTTACCCTGCTAAGTAAATTAACACTAACCGATAAAAAACGCGTATCAAAACAAACTCTTACTTGACAAAATGTGACAGATCAGTCACTGGTTACCCAGCAATTGAGTCGACCAACTCGACAAAATTTCGTCGATCTCGACATCTGTAATAGCACAATTCGACATGGAGTTTTCATAAGGACCAATGTCGCAAACGTAAACATTGCCTTCTTCCGCAAATGCAAACTCGCTCCACTGAACTACCACTTCGATTGTACACGCTAAGACAAGAATACGGAAAAGTCGGTTTAAAATACCGAAAACCACACAAAAGTGTACATACTGAAATTATCGGTAAACATGGATTACCGAAATTTCGGTATTGTTGAAAAGAAGGAAAAAAAGTTAATAATTACTTATTTTTATACGGTTCTTTTTACCGAAATTGCTTGCAGCCTAATGAGAGCATTTTAAACCAAATTTAGGTAAAATATAACGATAAAACTTGTAAATCCACTTTACCGAAAAAATAAGTAATATCAAAGTTTTCTTTCGATAAATTATACCGATACTTACTTTAGGTTTTGCTACCGAAACCTAAATTTCGGTAAAATTAAAACCTTATTTACGGTAATCTTGTCTTAGCGTGGAACTTCTCTTCTGTACAAACATCGTGGTAATTCACTATGATAAAGTTAGCATTCACGAGAAATTTTCGGAAGAAGCCATTGTTTACCTTTGCGACATTGGCCCTTATGAAAACTCCATGTCGAGTTGATCTGTCGAGCAAAGTGACGGTCGACTCGATCTCTATGATTGACCCCATAATCTCTAACATAAATGCGCTTTTTGATACAATAACACTAGGTTCTAAAATTGGAGAGTAGGCTGTGCTTTTGAGCGCAGAAATTGCTTTTTTTCTCCGCCATAATGTGGTATTTGGAAAATTGAGAAATTATCGAGCTTTTGTCCAAAATTGATATTGGCTCACGGGGGTGGAGCTTCCTGAGAGCATTTTTTTGCTTTGTTACTTGTTATCGCTGTTCTACTTGAAAACAAACATAGTTTAGAAGTTCGGTTACGAGTCGCTCCATCTAGGGAGATTTTGATTTGAAGCATGTTTTTTTTATTCATTTTTACTATTGCAGCAAGTATTATTTTGGAGGAGGGCTTCGGTGAGATCTGTCCGATTATAAATATATTACAAAAAACAATTTTCAGACAATACTAAGTACCTGCAATGTTTGAACGTTTTAAATTTCCAAATCTAAAAGTGTGTTCCAGTATCCTTGTCTTCTTAGCATTTTAGTTTATTGTTTTCACTCTCAACTTAGTATTCTAAATGCACTTACTTAGTTATTATGTTCCCAACCTCTCTGACAAAGAAAAAATCGATTTTTAAATTAATGATACTCCATCGTTAGCTTTGGATTTTGATGCGGTTTTTTGCAATAGATTACAGAACTATCCTAGTCTGTACTAGTTATTCCAAAAATGTCCGTTGTTTCGAATTCCAAGGTGGGAGTACAGGAGTAAGTACCTATCCACGGAAGGTGGACAAAATATTTTTAGATGCAAAACATGGCATGATTAACCAAAACTGGGTCATCAGAAGACATTTTGAGGATTTCTGACCATACTGGCCACTTAGGGTGGCCCTACAGGGTCCGAGTTCTTCCGGATAAGTTGGCCATATTATCTTTTTCAAAACTTGGCTTTTGACTCATCAAACTTCATGATTTTGCAAAACTTTGTCTTCGGAGGACATTCTGATCATATAGACCACATGGGGTGGCCCTGGTGGAATTTGAATTCCTCCAGCAAAGTGGCCATTATCAAGTTTTTACTAAAACGACATATCAAACTTCATGATTTTTCAAAAAAATTGGTCTTCGGAGGAAATTTTGAGGATTCCTGACCAAGGCCCTGCGAGATCCGAGTTCCCCCGGAAAAGTGGCCACATATTCAAGACTTTTCTAAAACCTGCCTTGCGACATATGAAACTTCATGATTATCCAAAACTTTGTCTTCGGAGTACATTCCGTTTGACCATACATGCCACTTTGGGAGGGCCTGCGGAATAGTAGACAACAATCAATTTTCGTAACGAAAAATTCCTAGACCAGACCGAGAATCGAACCCAGACACCTCCAGCAAGGTGTTGCTTTGTAGCTGCAGCTTCGCCGACTGGAGGCCTCGAGTACCCTTGTACAAAAACCATTTTATTTGAAGATTCATCATCGTCCAAAAGCTTTTGTTTGATCTTCATTATTTTAAGATGTTTTAGAATTTGCAAAACAACCCGAACTACGGTGAGATTAACAAGTTGCAAAAGTTACTCTGGTGTCGTGAAGATCTCTAGACTAGTGAAAATTCATCTTTGCCCACACCGAAGGTGTTTTAGCTATTTCTGTCAGATGTTTTCTTGGTAATGCTCTTCTAGATCGCTACACTCTCAATGGTTTGTGTTGAAGTTTTTGTTAAAGTGTTGCTATTCGAGTGAAATTCATTGCAAACTTTTCATTGGGACCAAATTACCTTCATTAACAATGCGTTCATCCGTTGATTTCTTGTCTTACTTGCTAATTCAGAGACAGCATGCTTCTAAAGCTCGATTCAAAGTAAATCTGAACGCACGTTTTAATACACCACCGCGTCCCTGGTGGTTGGAACAAAAACCGTTTGACAGGCATTTGTTGATGTTTCATTGACGAAGACATTGATGAAAAGTTTTTCTCGATTGATCGACGTATCTCGAAATAACGGATCATGGATCGGGAGAAAATAAAATTAATCGTGCACAAACATCTAGAGAATCCTTCGTGGTCTGACTTAAAAATAGCAAAAGTGTTAAAATTCCCAAAGTCAACGGTGTGTCTTGTAATCAAACGTTACAAGGATACTCTGAGTGTGGATAGAGCACAGCACATCTATCATAAATATGGCACTAGGGACAAAGAGCTGAGGAGAAAGGTGTTGAGGTACGTGAAAGGCAACCCAGGTGTCTCCATACGTGATTTGGCAAAGCAATACAATTCCAACTTTTCCACCATCGTAATGCGTAACATCCTTCCAAGAGAAGGATGAAAGTCCTTTTGTGCCAGTATATATTCGAATCGCCCCCTGAAACAAAATTTAGTGGCCAAAAAGCGAGCACGACGAAGTTTTGACGAAATTCGAGGGCTGTATTTTAATGGATGACGAAACATATGTCAAAATAGATTATGAACAAATCCCCGGACGAAAATTTTTCCTGGCAACTGGTCGTGGGGATGTCCCTTCCAGGTGAAAAAAATTTTTTTTGCTGATAAGTTTGCTCGGAAACTAATGATTTGGCAACGAATCTACAGTTGTGGCCTTAAAACCATGGTTTTCATCACATCTCACACAATAACGTCGAAGGTTTACACGAAAGAGTGCCTGAAAAAGCAGATTTTACCCTTCGTTCGGCAACACAAGACCAACGTTATGTTCTGGCCGAGCTGCCACTACTCTAAGGAGGTACTAGAATGGTATGCTGCAAACAATGTTAATTTCGTTCAATCTTCCAAATTGCCCTGAGTTCAAACCGATCGAAAAATATTGGGCAATTGTCAAGCAAAAACTTCGAGGATGCGGTAAAGAAGTGACAAATGCACAACAAATGCGTTTAAAGTGGAATAAGTTTGCCAGAACAGTGTCACCAGCGACTGTAACAGATCATGATGGCATCGATCACAAGTAAAGTGCGACAGTTCGTTCGAAATGGTGAAATGTACACACTTAATTTTTTTTACAGCAATCTTTAAAGTTTTACCGAATTCTCAACAGCTGAACGTTCGGTAATCCGATTTTACGGATTTCGGTGAAATTTTACAGATATCTGTAAAAAATTCTGTAAAATTTTACCGAAATCTGAAAAATCGGATTACCGAACGTTCAGCTGTTGAGAATTCGGTAAAATTTTACAAATTTCTGTAAAATTGTCTGAGTGTCTAATAACTTGTTTTATATCGTTTGAAAGCTAAGTAAATACCCTTTTGTTTGACGTTTTGACCGTGTATGTTGCTTAATTCTTGAGTTATGATCACTTGAATGCGTCCAAATTTACTTTGAATCGGGCTTTATTGATGAAATTTGAATTACTTCATTCATATTCATGATAGTTTTAATACTCCTACAAACTTGTGTCAGTAATCAACCATTTAGGCATTTACGTCACCATCGCACCTTCGAAAATACCGCCCATCCCTTGCACGTTCCCTCCCTGCTCCCCACAGCCGACGAAGACGACGCACTGCGTTAGTTTTCACGCACCCTGCTCATGGCAACAATGGACGAGCTATATTTGCAGATGATGATGGGGCGGGTCTGCCCTCGTTTATCAGAGAATGTGATTGATTAGCCAAACCGCAACATGGCGTGGCTGTCATTTTACAGAATCTTCCTGTTCTCGCCCAACAATGAGACACCCGAAAGCTTGCTGGATTTGCAAAAATACGATTACACCAATCAGTCCGTTATCGCTTGTTTGAAGGAGAATAATTTGCACGCGATGTCCACCTTGCGGGCGGCCAACAGAACCGGGATCAGATCGCGAGACGTTTGGAATTTGTAATCTTTATGTTTTTACAAGTCAATTTTCGCATTGGTAGATATGCGGGCCTTGATTCGACGTGAGTCGCGAAAGCAAAGTTGTTTTGGGGGTGGGACTAACAGCGGCTGTCTATCTGCACTGGCTTCTGGTTATGGCGGCGGAGAGTGATAACAGCTTCAGCAGACGGAGATATTTACTGAGGATTGACAGATCATGACACGCCGATGCGATAACCACTTAGAACGGTTGTCTTATCTTTGCATATGTGTATGGTTGTGTGTATTTTCATTTTCTTTCGGAATCGAAAGGCATCCGTTCAAATTCCAATTCCCATTCCTAATAGACGGAACATCTCAAATCAGCTACCACCCACCGCAGTCAGCTGTTCTTGACTTATTTCCCGTGCAATCAATCGCAGGTAGTTAGACACAAACATCAAGAAACTATCAAGGCGATTGCTCGGTCATTGAAAACACCCGAAGGCGGAAACCACCAATGCGAACCACTACTGTATAGTCTTTTCAATTTGCCGTATCACATTTATCGCGGAATCCATGCTAAGACACCCACCACTCACAGTTCTAGTGACCCCCAAGGCTTGTGGGCGATCCGACAATACAAACACTAACACGTTCGGTCGCGGATATCAAGTTCGGTTCGATTTCGGACGGGGTCCGATTCCAAGCACATCGACGTTGTAGCCGGTGACCGTGGACAAGGATCGCTGGACTTGACCTAGCAATTTACGCACGGTGAAAACCGATACCTACGGCACAATGGTTGCGATTTGAACTAGACGACCGAAGGCAAGTGTAATGGACACCGTTACGGCACATCGCAGACTGGATGTATTGGCGGCTATCGGCAGTGCGTCCGTTGTCGATGCGAGCTCGGATCATTGAGTGTAATTGTGTTTGACTCTGTTTGGGGTGTGTATTGATTAAACGATAGTGATACGATACCGGGACCTGAGCTGGTGGGCAAGAGGGCGGGAGAGGCTGGCTGGCTACTGATAGGAAAAACAGACACGGGGAGATAGTGGGATTGACAGAGCTTTAGTTTGATGGGAAATTGATCAACTAAGAGGCAGTTGGGGTAATAGTTTCAACATTCCGTGAACCAAAGCATTTCGTCAATAAAGGTAGTTGCGACAAACTTGGTCTATAAATTTTAGAATAAATAAAAAAATGTTCTCAGTTTAATCGATGATTGATTTCTTAATAATTTATTTATGCAACATAGATCATTACAAAATTGGGGGCATAAGAAACAATGGATTTTTTTTAAGTTAACCATTAGGAACAATGTAGACTGTTGCTAAGAACCGACTGAGCCGCTTTTGTTCTGAATTTTCGAAATTTTTCAAGAGCTCTATAGCTCTGCAATATTCATGGTGGTTGTAAGAAGACATGCTATGAAATTAAATAAACATCCCATAAACAAAATACAAAATTTCTAAAATAAAATCAGTAGATAAATACAAAAAAAAAAATGCCAAAGGGGCGACCTGGGCGTATTGGTTAGCATCCATACCTTTCACGCCAAAGTCACGAGTTCGATTCTCACCCACGGACAAATTACGAAAACACTCGAAAGGTATTTGAGTAACTTCGTCGGGAGATGAACCAGACCAGGGCTGAAAATCTCGATCATAAAGGAATAAAAAAAATCCAATAGATGAAAATTACAAAAAAAGGACAAAAATGCTCAATCCATAAAGCAATAGTTTTCACCCAATGAAAAAAACAACAACCAAAATTGCAATAAAATATCTAACAATTTCCAAAACAAAATGCAAATTTTCCTTGGAGGAGACAAAACTTTCCGACAGTAACACAAAAAGTAGTGGAATTTCACGGAAAAATAATATATTGTCAATAAATGAATCAATAAAAATAAATCCATAAATAAATCATAAATAGTTATTGCTTTTAGGAGTTAGAAAAATATAACAAGCTTTTAGTTTTTTTTAAGAAAAAAAATTTGCTAGTAAATTTTCTTTAGGTAATAAAATTTCCGTTACAAAATAAAAACTTTCTATATGAAAAC
The DNA here is from genome assembly GCA_034211315.2 of Aedes japonicus. NCBI lineage: Eukaryota > Metazoa > Arthropoda > Insecta > Diptera > Culicidae > Aedes > Aedes japonicus. Next base: position 88,723 of record JASCZW010006315.1, on the reverse strand, counting down.
AAAAATTCAAAAATGAAAAAAACAGAAAAGTTTTTTTTCTAAACTATGTGCTGTGCTTTGCTAGAAAACTGAGGTTTGCTTTAGAACACGGGAAGACGTATTGTCAAAAAAAAAAAAAGCAGAAAAACGTTTAGCTCTTAACGGACACTGATTTTCACTTTAGAGTTTTTGTATTTTTTATAGCTTTTTTTTAATTATTTAATTAATTTAATTAATTTGTTTTCAAATTCCTTTGCATGGAAATTTTCAGTTTATTTGTTTAAGCAACTTTCAAGAATTTTTTCATGGAAAAATTCCATTTTTTATGACTTTTTGTGAAACTTGTTTGGAAAATGATGGATTTTTATCATGAAAAATTTGTTTTTTTTAAGAAAATTGTACAAGAATTCTGTTTAAATTGTTTAAAATTTTCGGAATTGAATTTTTTTATGTCAAATAACTAAAAAATAATGGAATGTCTGGTAAGTTTTTATTTTAGCAAAATTGACTTTCTAGGCCTCTGTGAGTTGGACCTGTGATATGAATCTTTGATTAATACGGGGTTTTAATTTAAGAAAAAAAAAACATGGTTTTTACCATCTGTATCGATGATGGGCGTTCTTCCTAGCATAATTTTTTTTTTATAAATCTCAACTTTTTTTTCTCGATTTTTTAACAAGAAAAAACATTTTTATTTTTACAAACCGACATGCAGTTTCATAAAAAGACATTTATGCAAAGTGACAGCACTTAATTTTCAGTAGCGGGGGCTCCCATTATGTCATATATGTCAACTCTAGACAAAATAGTCAAAAGATCGAAAGTAACATTTGTAAACAATGACTTTCAACGTATTTTCTGAGATCTGCTTACTCTCACAAATAAAATAGCCCCAGAAACAGATACAAGGAGTTATTACCTTCCCATTGGTAGTGGATATAGATGTTAGCAACCAGGCATTTCCAGGAAATTTACATTTTAAGTCATTGTTTACAATTGTTACTATCGACCTTTTGACGATTTTGTCTAGAACTTATGTATGCTAGAAATCAATGGTTGGTACGTTGGTTCAGGTAATCTGTTTTTTGTAGCTTGTTTCATGGTGAAATAAGATGGTGTTGTCTTGCAATCATTATTGTTTCATAATATTTGAAATTGTTTGTTTTTTTCAATAGTTTAGCTTGTCAAATTAAAAAAATAAATTAACTGCCGGTGAATTATTATATTTATTATCGAACAATGTTATAATCTGTACTCCTACACACAAAAAACAAATCTTGTTTTATTAAAAGTTTTACACTTTACTTCTGAAAAGTGTTTATTTTTCATTAAACTGAAAGTAAAATTATCTACAACGAAAGTTCTTCGTTTGATTTGAAAGTGTTATTTTTCGGTTCAGTGTGTAAATTTAAAATTGCTTTCTTTTAAAATGAAAATTGTAGAACTGTCAAATTCACCAACACAAAGCAAGTCATCGTTTGAAATTTTCATATTTTGTTGTCCATTTCCCCATCTACTGCGTTCTTCGTTGCTCCCATCCCCTTTCGTACGCGTTGTTTAAAAATTGCGAGGAAAATGGTTTGATCGTGTTCGTTTTCTGTAAAAAAAAAGTACGTCGGCTGTGTTTTCTATTTAAGTAGTTCCGGAAAGTGAGTAATTCTTTTGCTTCTATTATTTCCAGGTGAATGGTGACAATGGAATCTGATAGATATCCATTGAAGGAGTTTGTTCGTATTATGTATGATTTGGAAGAACCTTCGGAGCACATTTCTGCACATTTCGATCTATGATACTACCTGTATTTTGTCTGAGGCATGCTATGAAAGCTATAAAAATTCATAGAAAAAAAACCTTTTTATGTTACATTTTTTTTACTCCAATCCAAAAATCAAGCGTATATTTTAATTACACGATAACTTCATCTTGAAAGTTTATTTTAGAATAAAAATAATTTGCTTTCATATCACGCTTTCGGTTTGAATATTTTACAATTTATCTGAAAAAAAACCTTTTAATTTGAAAACTATTTTTTATTTCAATCCAAATGGCACATTCTTATTTTTATTACAGGACACTGCCTCGTTGAAAGATTATTTTGGAATAAAAATAATTTGCTTTCATTTTCAACGAGGCCACGTTTTCGATTTGACAGTTCTACAATTCGTTTTGAAAATATCAACTTTTAAATGAACCAAGCAGGAAAATTTTGATTTGACAGTTTGAACGTTTTTGTGGTGAAAGCAAACCACTTTCTACGAAAAAGAACCAACACATCTTTTCAATTTTAACAATGGTTTTTTTTTAATCTAACAATCACTATTCTTTGTGTGTATAATACCCTATTGGTTTATAAATTTGCTCATAATTATTTACAAACTTTTTATACATAACTTCAAACAATAATGGGCATTTTGTAGGAGGATTACATCAGGAGGGGTCTATTTTTTTCATTAAGGTGATCCATATTTCATTAGGGCGATCCTTTAATGAATTGATTTTTTCATTTTTTGTTTTGTTTTCAAGCACTATTTTGATCAGGGTTGATCACCATCTTGAGTACTGGAAACAATTTTCAAAACAGTGTCCGTTTATCTATGTATTGGTCCATGAACAATGCAAGGTACATCTCATTTTGTGTTAATTTGACTAAAAAGCAGAATGAATACTTTGGTCGGATTTGGTTGTGAACGTCCTTTACAGTGTGTCTCACAATAGGTGTCACCTTTTTTCAGTCTTGGTTTATTTCAGCTGGGTAATTTTAACAGCGGAATTGATTATACCCGTTTTGAGTGTATTCTTTTGACAGCTTATCGCTGAAGATAAATAATCGATTCCGTTTGTTTATATTTATCAGCTACCATGGAAGCCATACGGGAGCAAGTTTTAAAATTACATTTGCAAAAGCTTAGACCGTGTCAGATATTCAATAGCCTTAAGCAGTTCGGAGTGAGTAAGCGTTTTGTTTTTCGTACCTTAAAACGGTTCAAGGAAACTGGAAATGTCCATATTCAACACAAAAGAGGTGCCAGACGAACTGCCAGAACGAAGAAAAAATCGAATGTGTGAGGTAGCGAATAAGACGTAATCCTGCCGTATCTGGCCGTAAATTGAGCAAACAATTTCAAATGTCCCCTGCTTCAATGAACAGGCACCTCAGACATGATTTGGAATGCAAGCCGTACAAGAGACTACGGGTTCACGGGTTGACGGAGCGTCAAAAGTAAGCCAGGGTCCAAGGAAGCAGAAATCTTTTGGTTCGGCACGGAGACTGCGAGATTTTTTTTTGGGTGAAAAGCTCTTCCTTCTTCAGGACAGTCATAATCAACAAAATGATCGTGTGTATGGCAATTCTTTCCAATATTCCAATAGATAAACTAGCTGTAGAACGCTATCAAAATGTATCGAAAATCATGGTATGGGGCGCCGTTTCACGAAAAGGAAAACTTCTTCTTCTAGGGTAGAACCTAACGTAAAAATCAACACTGAATAATAATACATCGAGCAAATTCTGAAGAACCATCTGCTTCCTCATGCTTCAGCGCTGTATGAGAAAACACCATATTGTTAGCAAAAGGACTCAGCTCCAGCTCACAAGGCAGAGAAGACACAAGCGTGGTGGTGCGGAAAATTTGCCTGATTTCATCACGTTTAGTACGTCCATCGCTCAACGAAATAAAGCCTGTCCACATTAAATTTCCGATACTTTTCTTTCAGTCTATATTTTGAATTATTTCATCGATCGCTGAAACGTTTTACTTATATGACTGCTGAAACTCTTCACTTTATTTCGTGGTACAACGTGTTTACATTCTAGTTACATTCAGTAAAATGGCGTCGAACCAAGTGGAAATGCGAAAATACATTTTGTACGAACGGCAGCAACATACGAATTTATCGGTACGCGATCTTGCCAAGAAACTAAAACTACCGAAAAGTACCGTGTTTTGTGTTTGCAAATCATTTGACCAGCGCTTGACTGTGGATCGGAAGGTTGGAAGTGAAACAAATCGAAAAGTATGCTCCCGACAAATGGACAAGAAGGTGGTAGCCATTATTGAGAAAAATCCCAATCTTTCTATACGAAATGTGGTTCGCAAAGTTGAAGTCATACTTAAAAAGTGAAGCAGAGGCAAGACCTGATAGCGTACAAGATGAAAAAGGTGCACAAATTTTCACTGCAAGAAGTCGTGCTAAGGAGCTTTACACCAATTTTTTGCAAACATTTTCTTGTATCATAATGGATGGCAAAACATACGTATTCCAAGACTTAAAACAGCTTCTGAGTCTTCATTTTTTTCATACCGCAATGCAAAGGAACGCCGTTGCCGAGCATTTCCGGACAAAAAAGGTGTTCAAATTCCCGAAGAAGTATTCAAATTGGCAGGCCATATGATGATGTGGTCGAAAATCTAAAAGTTTCATCTCTACCGGTACTATCAACAAGGATGTGTACGAGAAATAATGTCTGCAGAAGCGGTTGCTACCGTTGATTAGAAGCCACGACTCTCCAGCTCTGTTTTGGTATGATTTGGCCACTTGTTACTTTGCGAAATTCGTCCAGGAATGGTACAAAGTACAAGAGTTCAAATACGTGCCAAAAACAGCCAATCCACCAAACCCATTAGAGAAGTACTCGGCTCTAGTTAAGCGAAAACTCTTCGAAACTAAGAAGAAAGCAAATAGCACCGATGATTTCAAGAGAAGTCGAGAGATCGTCACGGCAGCCATGCACTACATTCACCAATAACAAATACTATATCTTTGCAATTTTTATTATTACTGACCGAATTTAAAAGGCTGTTAGAACTGCAACACACAAAGCGATTTACCAAAAATCAATCTGGTATCGAATCGTCTTAAAATTGCCAGAGTATTTGGAGTAAATTTGCGAGGATGTATTGGAGTTCATGAGCAATCAATGTTTGAGAACATTTGGCTCACAGGTTTTTTCTCATGGCAAGAACTCGATTAAACAGAGGAGGAGTTCACAGAAAGTTCCGCGTGTACCTTCCGTGAACTTTCAAGTTCAGAAGATTCAAGAGTAGTTAATGAATTTTCGTGTTCTTTTATGTTCAGATTGAGTACTAAATGTACTTACCAAAGATTTCAAAGTTCAGAAAAAGAAATATTCTTAGAGAAATATAAAAAAAAACTTCCGAGGAACTAGAAATTATAAGAAAAATTAATATTTGCCATTTAATTCCAACTACCTTTGCTTATGTTCACCGATACGCGTATTTTGTCTACAATGTGCAGACTTCTTCAGTGTCTCGTGCTAATTACTCAACTTACTACTAAACAAAGATCAAGGCAACGGTTACACATGGCTCTTCAACTTACTACCCAAACGACATCAAAGCCGACGAAGCAGAGCACCCGCTGCTACAAAATAATTAGGTTGGGTATAGGGAAAAAAGCGAGGTAGATATTAAGTACATTTGTTTTTGACTCAGGATAGGTATAAAAAAAAAGTCGAGTTATTAGTACGAGACACTGAAGAAGTCTGCACATTGTAGACAAAACACGCGTATCTGTGAACATAAGCAAAGTTACTTGGAATTAAATGGAAAATACTAATTTTTCTTCTAATTTCTAGTTACAGGTATTCCACTAAACAGCTCAAACCTTCTAGGATTCCTCCGAGAAACATTAAGAGAACTTTCTAGAAATATTTAACACATTCCATAAAAAAGGTCGAGATCAATTTCAACGATCAAACTAAAGCAGTTCATGAAGCATACTGGAGAGGTTCAGCATGCTATTTGAAGGAGCTCAGAAAAGTTTCTGGTAAAATTCTGCAAACTTTCCAGAGAGTAAGAATACTTTCCAGAGAATTTCAACGAACTTTCTCAAGAATTTTGATGACATTTCTGGAGGAGTTCTTGGAGCTTTCTGGAAATTTTGTTATAAAATACCTTCAGAAATTGAAGCAATTGAAAAAGTTCAATGATCGGACAAAAACAGCTCATGAAGCATCCTGGAGAAGGTCATCAAGCACTTGGAAATAGTTCAGAGTACTAGTTGAGAAAGTACTGTGTACTTTGTCATACAGCTCAGCGAACTTTCTGGAGACTGTTGGGGCAATTTCTGGATAAGTTCTTAGAAGGGTTCAGAAAGTCCAATTCAGTTAGTTTTTTGGAGAAAGTTAAGCCACGTTTCTGCCTACTATGGGCTCCACAAGCAACTACGGTCAAACAAAATTAGCTCCCGTTGGAAGTGCAGCGACGTTTGTGATCAAGTTCGATGATCGGACCGAAGCAGTTCTTGGAGCTTGTAGGCCAATCAACTTATTGAACGAGTTCAGAGAACTTTTCATTCAGCAAACTTTCTGGAGAACTTCAGCACAGTTCCTTTAGAAGTTTTGTGAATTTAGTGGAGGATTTTAATGTTTTTCTGGAAAATAAACCATTTTGGAACCATTTAGTAAAATTATTAAAAAGTTCAGAAACTGCTTAACTGATCAGTTAACAGAAAATTTTTCGTTTTTTTTGGAATTTTGGAAAATTTTGGCGAAAAATTTTCGTTGAAGTTCAGAAAACATTCTGGAGAATTTCAGCGCACTTTTTTGAGAAGTCTAGCGAACTTTCTGGAAAAGTTTTCTTTCAGAGAAATCTATTTAGGAAACATTCACCAATTTTTGGAAAACTTCTTAGAAAAGTTCTGTAAGCTTTCTGGAGAAATTTACCGTACCTTGAAGAGAAGTTCAGCAATCTTTTTGCAAATTTTGGTGAGAACTTCCAGGACAAGTTCTGTTAACTCACTGAAAAGCTTCAGTCCACTATCTTGAGAGGTTTTGTGAATTTTCTGGCAAATTCCGAATTTTTTGATTTTTTTTTCTGGAGAAACCCATTTTGGAACGTTTGGCAAAATTATTCAGATTCAGAGCAGTTCAGAAACTGCTTGGAACATCAGTTAATTTGAAGCAGAGAACTTTCCAAATTAAATTTGTTAGCCTTCGGGAGAAGTGCGCCGTACTTTGTAGATAATTTTTTCGAAAATTGTAGCGAGATCTTTTGGAGTTCTGTGAATTTTTCTGGAGATGGTCAATGATTTTTCATGAGAAATCCATTTTGAAAATTTCAGCGAAAACATTCAGAGAAGTTTTCTATAATTTATGGAGGACTTCAGGGCACTTTCTTGAGAAGCTTTTTTTTTAATTTCTGGAGAAGTTAGATGATTTTTCTGGACAAATCTCTTTTGGAACCAGTTAGTAAATTTTTTAAAAAGTAAACTTGTTTCCGTGAAGAGTTTCGTACGTTCTCTACAGAAGTTCACCGGAATTTAAAGATTAGAAAAATTTATGTTAGTGAAAACTTTCAGAGAAGTTCTGTATACTTTCTAGAGAACTTTAGCACACTCTCTTGAAAAGTTTTCTGAATTTTCTGGAGAAGACTAATGATTTTTCTGAAAAATCCTTTTTTTAAACATTCAGCAATATTATTGGAAAAGTTTAAAAACAGCTTAGAAGTTCAGTTAACATGAAGCAGAGAATTTCCCGGAAATGTTCTGTAGGTTTTCTTGCTTTCGGGAAGAATTTTCGCCAAAATTTGAAGACAAATCCAGAAAATTTTATGGTAAAGTTTAGTAAACTTTTTGGCGAAAACTTGCTGGAAGTATTTTGTCATATATCAGGAGAATTTCATTTTAGAAGCGATTAGCTAAATTTTTGAAAAAGTCTGAAACTGCTTTGAATTCCAGTGCACTTCCCGGAAATGTTTTGTCAGCTTTCTGGAAATGTTCACCTTACTTTGTATAGAAGTCCCTGAGGAACTTTTTGGAAAAGTTCCAGAAGTTCTGGAAAGGTTCAACAAACTTATTGAAGGACTTAAGAAAATTTTGTGTAGAAAATCCGTGATCTTTTAAAAAAAAATCTGCAATTGCTGAAATAGAATTGGATTTAATTTGTTATAAGGAGCAAATCGATGACATTGAGTAATGGCTCCCATCGATTTGCTTTGTATTTTTCTAGGCAAAATTCTAAGGATTGTTCCGAACAATACAATAATACAAATTGTTCCGTACAATATAATAAAACTAACGCTGGATTTTCATAAAAATAGTCATGTTTGGAGACATGTATTTTATTTTCCAACCAACTGAGCTGAAATTTGGGACTAGAAATGACTTTGCATCTGTATTCAATTAACTTTGAGAGCTACAGATATCATTCTTAAAACAAGGAATAAGATGATCATAGGTTTTCCTTAACCTTAGGGCGAGTTGAAGATTCCGAATTTTGATTTATAGTATACAGATGAAGAAATAATCCACACTTTTCAAATACAAATTCAGATCGAAAGCCAGAATCCACGGTGACGATGGAGCGGAACTGAAACCTCTTCGTCCAAGATGTCGCAAACCATGTCGTCTACAACCGTGCTTCCAGCTAGAAAATGAGCCAAACTGTTGACTTATAAGAAAGCGGTAGTTCCAAATCGTGACGATAAACAAAACAAGACGGCCAATCCTGAAAACTGACGAAATTCGATTGTGTGCTAATGAACGACGAAGCCTACGTAAAGGTAAACTTCAAACAGGAATATATTTTTAGTTCGGGTCTGCCCTAACTTCCAATATTGTGTTGACCGAAGCATTACTGATTAGAAAATTCACATTTTCTAATCAGTATTGCTCTCTACGATAGTGTAGCTTCAGTCTTTCTCTTACTCTCCCTTTCGGCGTTTCTCTCCTCTGTATTGTGGCAACCGTTAGCGCCGAACTGGTGCAAAATTGTTTAATTGGAGTCGGTGATAACTTTTGCAATGTTCTTTACATACAAATCCAAAAATCCCAACTTGTGGTGGGAGAAATATACTCGCTTACCACCCTCCCTCTTTTATTATCGATCTCATTTTATAGCCGGGATTGTCTCCTGTTCCTTAGCACTGCTAGCAGCTGTCAATGGCACCGTATGATAACGACCATACTTATCACTTTAATCCATTGACTTGTGCGTTATCAGTGCTGTGTGTCTACCTACCTACACCTTTATAAGGGACTGAGAAATAATCACCGACGAACAGGAGCTCATAAACAGCGATAGCATTAGGAAAATGGCTTGCAAACTGAAAGGTGCCATAAAATTTCATTATCTCAAAAGAAGGCGGCTCAAGAGCCGAGAGTTTAATCACGGTAGACGCACGGCGTCAAATTGAAGTGCCGTAAACTTGAGCAGAAGCGCCTGAAGGTATTCCGACAACTCGCTTGCTTCATAACTAGAATACAACAGATGGCGCTGGTAAGCGCCTGGCGAGACGGGAAGTTACATCTCGCTTATCTCACTGAATATTACTTATACTGATGGTAATGGGCGAGGGTGAAAATGGATTTAATAAAGGCAAACACAGCTTTGCATATTCATACATTCCTGAGTCTGTCTGTCGAGTGAGGATAGAATGCGACCTGTTTCGTTTATGGCTTGGTAAACATTAGCAAGCAACATGTGTACACACTGGAAGTGTAAATGAACTTTCTCCCCGTGAAAATCTGAGGTCAATGAGACTCCTTATCTGAAGTTGTTGGTGATTATGCAGCATACTTAGATTTTTTTTTCAAAAGATCGAATAGTTTCAATCCTACAAGTTCTAGTTTTAGGAGAATGGAAAATCCACACTAATTAACACCGTGAAAATCTGGGTCAACGGTGCTCTCTGTGTTCTGATTTCCGAACCGTATCAAGGACTATTAGGGGGGTGAATCGAGCTCGGTTGCTCGTTAACAATTCATTTGGATCGGATTTCCAGACCCCGAACTGGGGGGAAGCACTCATGCTGAAGGCATGACTTTCCAATAACGCTTCAGTTGATTTGAAAATTCATTACGAGCAGAAATTTACACAGATGGAGATTGGGTTCGAGTGTCGCGATACTTTATGCAATCATGCAAATTGTCACGATCGTCGAATAATCCGGAGATACTTTTTCGTTTTTATGCCGAGAAATGCTTCAAACGATTAGTCGGGCTCAAAAAAGGAAAAGGGAGGAAGCGCGAGGTAAAATTTCATTATCCTTTTCTCTGCCAACGAGCCCGTGACAAAGGGTTAGAGAATAAACACGCCTTTTTCCGTCGCGGGTTGTCTGCTTTTTGTTTCGAAGTTGGAAAGAAAGCTGCCGCAGGATGTGTTTGCACACGGAGATCATTATCGGAACTTGATGGGTTCCGTCAGGAAAAAGGATTCAAACACAAACAAAAAGAAAACTGAGCTGCCTCGGATGTAGGATAATTGGAGTGAATTAAATTTCGAAGAGCAGGTGTCGCAGTGTTTCATTAGATTTCAATAATGATTATTAATGGTGACTTTAGATTATTGTGAATAGATCCAAAGATAGCCAGACCCGAGTTTGAGCAACTGAAGTACACCAGGAGTTTAGGATTACATAAAATAACAAACAAAAAAGCAAACTAGATTACGCAACAATCAGACCAATAATGACATACCGATTAGGATTTTTGATCGAGTTTCCATTTTTACTCAACAAAATTATGCCAGAGATTCAATTTCCCAACCCGCTCTAGGAGTTTGGTTTAAAGGGTGTTCTGATGCAAATTTGGTCAAACAGTTATGTGTGTGAGTCGATCAAAGCTTTTATTAATAAGTCAAATTCTTTATCTTTTTCAAGATAGTTAATACAAAATACAGGAGAAATATTCAGCTAAGCTTCTTTTTTACCGAATGCGAATGGCCTTGAGCTGTTTCTCGCTCACAACAGCTTTGTGAGTTTTCTTAAGGTTCCGCTTAACGATGGCCCAATATTGTTCGATTGGGCGGAGCTTTGGCGTGTTGGGAGGGTTCTTCTCCTTGGACACCACTTGACCGTTGATATGCGGCAACTCCATGGCCTTTTTTCCGTAATGAAAAGATGCTAAATCCGGACAAAATAGAACGGAACAATTGTGTTGCTTCAGGAAAGGCAGTAGACGTTTCCCCGTCCGTTTTCCGTATAAAATTCATGTCCAGGAAGCTGTTTAAAGTCTGCCTTGACGAAAATTTCATCGTCCTGTACCACGCAATCAAACTTCGTCGTGTACAACTTCCGCGATCATGCTTTGGCCGACGTGTTTTGTATATCGTCGCGATTTAGAGCCACCACTTTCTTGTAAGTTGGCAGTCCAGCTCGTTTTTTAGCTCTACCAACGGTTGATAGCACCACTAGGGCTTTCGATTTCCCGCCGATCCAGCATTCCTGGCTGCCGACAAACGTTCACCGAACACTTTTAATACGTTGGTAACAGTTGATTTAGCCACATTCAACAATTTCGCCAACTTGGCGTGAGAGTAGTTTGGATTTTCGCCATGCACTTGCAAAATTTTTGATGCGTTGCTTCTCTTCCTTCGACGACATTTTGATAACTGAAGTGCTAATTTTGATAACTGAAGTGCTAATCTCAAAATCAAAATAGAGGCATGATGATATACCGTGCGTCAAGATTAAGTGGGCCAAATTTTGATGGAAACAACCTTTATTTAAAATTGTGTTATATTGGTCTTTGAAATTTAGTTCAGGATCTAAGGTAACTCCTAAATCCCTAACTCTGTAAAATTTTCCAACAATTTGATTTCCCTATGAGATTAATATATTTTATAAATTTCGTTTTCTGCTGAATGATATTAAATTATTTTTTTGACGTAGGACCACGTCTTTGTTTTCTATACTGGGGTATAATTGGCGACATATAACATCCTGAATATGAAGAAGTTCAGGAAGAAAAAATAAATACCTTGTTGATAATATGAAACGTTGTTTTAGAATATGGTACATATGCATACGTATTATTAAAGTTTTGGTGATAAACGCTAAATATTTTTGTATTTTTCTGGGATGTTCGAAGTTATCCAAAATGTACTTGAGTTCAGAACTCCAGATCTACAGTTGTAATAGTAGCCTTTAGGGCTATATAAGATTATGATATGTATTCAAACATATTGAATGAACCGTTTAGAAGGTCAACAGTCATTATTTGATAATTTTGTGCTGTCTTAGGGCATCAAAATTGTACTTGAGTTCAGAACTGAAGATCTACAGTAGCAACTATAGCTTTTTGGGCTATACAAAACGACGCTACGTATTCAACCATATTCAGTGAATATTTTAGAACGTAAAAAAACATTACGAAATAAACTGGGACGGTCAGGATCATCCAAACTGTCCTTGAGTTCAAAATATAAGATCTGCAGTTGTAACAGTAGCTTTTTGGGCTATATAAGGTGATTATGCGTATTCAAACGTATTCATTGAATCATTTGTAAGGTCAACAGTCAATATCTTATAACCCACCAATCCTCTCAGTTATCCAAACTGCCCTTGCGTTCAGAACTTCAAATTCACAGTAGTAACTAAAGCTTTTTGGGCTATACAAAATTACACTACGTATTCAGCCATATTCAGTGAATGCTTGAAAACGTAAATAAACATTACGAAATAAACTGGGATAGTCAGGATCATCAAAAATGTCCTCGAGTTTAGACCATAAAATCTACAGTTGTAATAGTAGCTTTTGGGGCTATATAAGGTGACTATATGTATTCAAACGTATTCAATGAATCTTTTGGAAGGTCAACAGTCAATATTTAATAACTTTCCTCTATGTCATCCAAACTGTCCTGGCGTTCAGAACTTAAGATTTACAGTTGTAACCGTAATTTTTAGGCGATACAAAGGTACACTAAATATTCAAACATATTCAATTCATATTTTTAAAGGTACACAAAAATTACAAAGCAGTACGACTTGTTCTGGGTCATCCAAACTACCTTTGAAATTAGATTATAGGACCTCCAGTTGCAACAAAAGCTGTCTGGGCTACCTAAAGCTGCGCTGTGTCTTGAGACGTATTCATTGCATATTTTGGAAGACCAACAGACACTATGAGATAATCTTCTAGGTTATCCAAACCATCCTGAAATTCAATACTAAAAATCTACAGCTGTAACTGTAGTTTTCTGGACCAAACAAAGTAATACCATGTATTTGATCAATTTAAGTGAGTATTCTGGAAGGTAAACAGATAAAATGAGGTATATTGGGATGTTCTGATCACCAAAACTGCCCTTGGGTTCAGAAATTATGATCATTAGCTTTATAACCTATGAAAGTTGACGATATGCACTCAAACACATTCAGTGAATTTTCAGTGAGGTCACCAGTTATTATCAGATTATCTTGGAATGTTCAAGTTCATAAAAACTGACTTGACTTCAGAACTTAAGTCACCGTAGCTTCTTGGGCTATACAAAACTACTATTCAAACATATTCAATCAATATTCTGAAACGTCCACAAACATCACAGGAAAATCTCGTGAGTTTTAGGACATTCAAAACCTAAGGTCTACAGTTGTAACAGTAGCTTTGTGGGCTATACAAAATTAAGTTAGTTTGTTTGGCATGTATACTCCAAGATTATCTCACAATGTCAGTTGGTCTTCCAGGGCATTTATTGAATCTAGCTATACATAAAAATGAAGTTTCTGCATAACTCAAGAACTAATCAAGCAAATGGAACCAAATTTTGCATTTGAGGTTTTCTGAAGGCGAAAAATGTTTTATGGTGGTTTGAGACCCCTCCCCTTTCCTAGAAGGGGGTCTCTCATACAAATGAAACTGACATTTCTGCATAACTCTAGAACTAAGAAAGCAAACGGAACCAAATTTGGCTTGTGGGGATTTTGGAGGCAAGAAATACTTTTACGGTGGTTCTAGACCCCTCCTTTTATGGAAGGGGTGGGGGGGGGAGATTGAAATTTGAAATTAGAGGTTTTGAAACACAAATTTTAACCAAACATGAGAATTCTTCCTACTGTTATGAAAATTTGTATGCAGGAGTTTTGGGGTTGAAAAATATTCTTATGATGGTCCAACCCCCCCCCACCCCCCATCTGAAAGAAAGGAGGAGGGGGGGGGCATACAAATGAAACATAAATTTCTGCATAACTTGAGGACTAATCAAGAAAATAGAACCAAATTTGGCATGTGGGGGATTTTGGAGACAAAAAATTTTTCAATAGTAGTCTAAGACCCCCCCTTCTCAGGATGGCAGGGATGGCGCTTAAACAAATGTAACAGAATTTTGTTGTATGACTCGAGAACTAATCAATCAAATGGAACCAAATTTGGCATGTGGAGCTTTTTGAAGGCAAAAAATACTTTCACGGTGGTTAGAGACACCTCTCCTCCTTGGAAGGGGGAGGGGGCTCTCATATAAATGAAATACTAGTTTTAACCAAACATGTGAAGTATCCCTACTGGTATTAAAATTTATATGCAGGAGTTTTGGCCGGAGCCGATGATCCAGGACTTGTTTCCCTAGTCTAGATGGAGGGGGGGCGGGCATAACTCGAGAGTTAATAAAGCAAATGGAACAAAATTTAGCATGTGGAGGTTTTGAAGGTGGTAAATGTGTATACGGTGGTTTGAAATCCCTCCCCTTTTTGGAAGGGGGGGGGGGGCTCTTATTAAAATGAACCACATAATGTGGTTCGCGAATCCTTCGCCGTCTGGAAGGGGTGATGTCCACCTGAATTCTTATTTCCAAGAATAGTTTCATGCCGTCGGCATAAATACACACTTTTGTTGTTTACATAATGAAGGGAATATCTTTTACATGTGACTTGAACAGGATTTGATTTCTTTCTGTTGAATTTGATTATTTGTTGGTGATTTGTTAAATATGATTCAAACCATTCCCGTAGTCCTGACCGAATTCCTATGTTTTGCAGTTTAAAGAGCAACATTGGTATATCAATACGATCAATGAATAATCTATCAATTCAAGTAGATTTGTAGAGGTCGAACATGTGAGTAATTCTAATGGGGTGTCTCACTGGAATCGAGCGCAATGTATTGCAACCGATTTGCAGTCAATTCAATGCGAAGGATTTAAATTTAGTACTTTTGAACAACTTTTGCAAACACACTCGTTATGTCAGTTGCACCATTTTGACATGTTGAGTTAAGACAAAGTGTTGCAGATTAACAGCTGCATTTTTCTATCAAGCTGATTCATTTCGATTTGCAGCGAATTTGAAATTGATGCAGTTGCTTTCACGGATCAAAATTTAATTTAAAACATAAATTTGATCAAATCCATGTAAGACACCCCTTAGTAATTTTTGATTTGAATGAATGATTTTTCATTGACAATTGCTTCGAAAAGTTTTGAAATGCAAGAAATAATGGCTATACCGTCAGCTTTTTGGCCAAATGTTAAGATAGATCATTTTCAGCCAGAAACGCTAAAAAAATGTTAATTTTGTCTTGACAGTTTCCGATTTTATTGGAAGTTTGTCCATTTGTATGTTTCTACCCATGATAACATTTTTCATTTAAAAAAAACCTTCCTTGTTTTATTTTCTATGAAGGTTTATGTAAAATATGAATTTTATTTAAAAAAAAATCATAACATGTAAACGACTATTCTGATCAAAATAGTCTGAGAAAAAGTTGTAGCTCACTAAGTGTTCTTTAAGAAAAAAAATACACTGAAACTAAAAAAAAATTAAATTCATGCTAAAAAAACAAAAAACCGAGACAAAACTTGATGATCTCAGACGTTGCGAATCAAACCAAACCCAAAAAAGGAGAGAGTTCCTCTCCCATGTGCGCATCAAACCAGAGTGCATACAAAATATCGCTAGAATAACTATCACAAAGCCATCAGTGGTACATGAGCGCTTTCCAAAAGTCACCTTTTGCATGCTAAGGTGGCGGATTCGTCCGTGCCTCGACCTACCCCGCAGTGGGATGTTAGGCAAAGGGTGGCGTCCTTGGTTCGTGTACTTCTTTACCCATGCCTTTTCACTCAATTTTCAAAAAAACATCTGTTCTATTTCCAACCGTACACTGACGGAACTTGCAACACTTTCTCTCCATATCTTTCTTTCTAGCAAACATTACTGTCTACTCTTGGTGCCTCATTATGATGAGCAAACATCTGCTTCTACATTTAAAAAAACATTGGTTTTTTCTTGTAGCCCCCCCCCTCGAATTTTCTAAAAAAAATGTTGAAAAAACTTGAAGTTGTATCCAAAAATCTGGTGAAGACTTTAAGACGGTCACTTCTTTAATTTCTTAATTTTTTCTTAAATTTTACGGATTTTTTTAATTTTGAGATAAGGAATTCTATCCATTTTTTATCAAAGCAAAACCAATTCCTGGAACTCAAATATATCATTCTTACATTCCAGTTTCAAATAACCAAATTGCAGTTTTGGTATTTTCTAATTCTTATGATGAACCCAAAATATTTAATTTATTCAAATGATCAGAAATGTCATAAATTTAATGGAAATTGAAAAAAAAAAAACAAGATTGTATGAAGTATGAGTATTTCTCGCTTTCACCCGATATTTACCATGCTGAACTATAGGTGCAAAAACAAAGTCAAAATTCGTTATAACAAAACAAAAATTCGTTATAACTTGAGAACGGCTAAGCGTATGAAAACAGTTTCAACATGCTTTTGAAATAAAAATTATGCATTAAATTTTTTTTTGGAATATTTTAATAAAAAAAAAACAAATTTTCAAGATCTTCAAAAATAAAATTATAAACAAAATATTAAAAAAAAACATAAAGTATGACCATCTTATACTCTTCATCAGCACCAAGGACATAACTTCAGCGTTATTAAAAAATATGGAGTATCATAGAGGAGGTCCTTTGAGAGAATCCACGTTTTAAGTTTTTGAAGCAGGAATTTACGAATTTTTTAGTTTTAGTGTATTTTTTTTCTTGAAGAACATTTCATTACGTGCAACTTTTTTCAAGACAACATTTTGATCAATTTTTTTTTTGCGGACTTCTTCAGTGGCTTGTACTCGTACAAGTCGAGTTATTAATACGAGACACTGAAGAAGTCTGCACATTGTAGACGAAATACGCGTATCTGTCAAGATAAGCAAAGGTAGTTGGAATTAAATGGAAAATACTAATTTTTCTTCTAATTTCTAGTTACTTAAAATCAGCTTTTCCGTTTCCGGATTCCAATGACATATTCCAGAGCCAAAATAATGGAGCAGTTAGCTCTGTCGCAAGATTTTTCATAAATACTGGAGGAATTCCATCAGGTCCAGGTCCTTTTGAGGCATCTAAAGTCCTTCAAGTCAACAAGTCCTGTTCTTGAATTTGATTGACTTCAATATCCCTTGAAAATTCTGGATGAAACGCAAGATTTTTGAAATTATAAGTCAATAGCTGTAGAAAGCCACTTTTCTTCAAGGATGTTATTATACGACTCAAAATTCATATTTCACCCTAGAATATCCCCTTCCAGATCACTGTGTCACGATATGATAGGAAAACACGCTGAATGCCATTGGAATGGGAGGAAGGCTTCTTCATTTTATTCTCAGCTTCATCGCACTAATGAGCAAACTCCACGGAGCCTAAACTTGCTTCCATCGGCACGAAAATCAAACAATTTCAATCCTACTCCAGCCCGAAACTTCTGCTGCACCCCGATGAACAATCACCATTAGGAATATGGAAGAAAACCAAAAATGAAAAACCTTGTAAATCGATCCTGACAGCAGCAGTAGCAGCTGCTGCCGTCAAGAAATTATTTCATCGGAAATTAGACGGAACGCCTACGCTGTTCGCGTTCGTGCGCCAGGTGCTACAATACCAAACACTGAACAGCTTCTGCTGATGCGATAAAGGTATCATGAGTAATGAGGCGAGGAATGACGACGACAAAAAAAAAATATAGCAGGCGTCGAGAAAAAGCAGGCCGTATTTACCAAAGGATCCATTTGCTGGCTCCTTAATCGAAATGAAGGCACAAATGATCCCACATGGTACTCGACCTGGGTAGCACCAGTCGCGCCTTCGAGCAAGATAGAAACAAGTGTTGGAATTGAAAACGGCTCGGGGTTTGATTTCATTCTCCTCCAGAGGGATTATTGGTGCACAAGTGGACCGAAAGAGGTTTTAGTTCAAGTGGTCGAAGTCTTCGAGGTTCCGATTGCTTTTGCTGCTAGACTAACAACATTGTCAGCAGATGATAACAAATTTGATTCGAATCGGTTTCGATATTAACAAGCTGAATCACGGTAAAATATTCATGCAACCCGGGCAGCATCAGACAAGTGGTTGAATGTGTTCCCACGAACTTCCCGAGTCAAAGTTTGCGAAACCGTCCGCTACTGCATTTTTAATCCAATCCAAATTGCCTTAATTATTCAGTCAACCTCCCACATCCCCAACGGAGGAATATTCTCGATCCGAACAACTAAAGTGGGTTAATTCACATCCTTCTTCTTCGAAGGAACTAAGCGTGCGAAGGACACTTGAGAAGAAACGGATCCGGGTGACAACCCACATTCGACTTGCATTGCCTCGGTTGGAACAGGAGAAGCAATTACAATTCCGAGGAAACGGTGTAAGGATATCTGGCTGTTGAAATAAAGTACCTGAACGTGGTGGTGTTCCACAGTTGTTGTTATCCTGTGCTCCGTTTTTCGCCCAATGAATAATCCAGTTTCGTGCGTTGATTTCTCACGGTGGCCGCCCACACACAGGGCTCTTTTGAATTTTCTCCACTTCTTCCTCTACGTTCTTAATTCACTTACCAACCGAATTCGCAGTTGGTGATTTCACAGCAGATGGTGGTACGTGATTTTTCTTTGGTTTCAATATTGGCACAACGTTCACTGTTCTTACATTAACACTGCTCTTCTTTGGCTGAGTTGAGGAGGAAAGCTTTTCACCTCCTTTGGCATTCAAATTTACACTTTGATATGTTTCAAAATTAATTGACTCTACACCGATAACGTTTCGAATTGAAGTTGATATGCAACGATCACGACTATTTTAAAATACATCCTTCTGTTAAAATATGGAACGGGCAACATTCGCGACCTGAGCTGTATCATCATTCCCGAGTAATTCCGTGACCGTATCCTTCTGGTGCTTCTCAGCTACTGAATGGCTACGGCAGTGGTGCGATTTCAGTCTACTGGGTCTACCTACACCTACACACCGTATGGGAGTGCATCTCCAGACACATTATCGGCCGAGCACGTTCAACCGTTCAACTCCATCAGGCATTTGGGTGAGAGGATTCGTCTCGACGTCGTCGGTCGTCTCCTTTTTGTATGGAAAAGGTTTTGGGTGCAATGTATTGCAGGAAAACGGGCTCTCTATGTCTCTCATGATTCGAAATGTGGGAAGCCGTAATACTGAGAATGCGTTATGCCCGCCGAGAGGTCGAGAGAGCTTTTGACAGGTCGTTTTTTCTGAGAGAAAGGATACTGTTGTGGATCCAGGGTGATATACAGCGAGTTTCAGCGGACGATGAATTTGAAGAATTACAAAATGTTATGATTTACCGGAGAAATTTCAATGTAGAACAACAGGGAGAAAAAATATAATTCATTTAGTAATATATCATTGCATTGATTTTTCGATTTTGCATTGATTTTTCGATAATTCTTGTGTATGGTTGTAACAATCATACATTTCAAGTTGATTTAACTGATATATGCTTGAATCAATTTCAGTAAAATATGGTTGATCCAACGGTTATGGTTATCCAATAGTTATGTCGAAATAAAAATTGTTGATATTTTGACAATTGGCTTACAGTGCCTGTAAATTCAACCATGATTTGAACCGGAACAACAAAAGTTGGTTTGCATATGCTTGGGGTCAGTTCAATTATTCTTAATGAGATTTTCTGTTCCGAAATCGTTTGAATGAGAATGCTATTAAATTCATCGCATTATTTGGGATTGATTTATGCCCGATTTTGTTTTATATTTTTATTGTTCCAATAAATCTACTGTTTTCTACAATGTTATATCTTCTTCTTTTGGATCGATTAATTAGCGATGTCCAAGGACTTTGTAGCTGGTGGCTCGTTGTTGGTGAATTGATGCTTTTCAAAGGAGTTGTTACCGGGCGTAAACCCTGTAGAAATTTCATTTTTTTTCAATTGCTTTGTGATATAACATCACCATATAACAGCACCACTTGTTTAGGTCGTCAATGTACCTCGTTTTGTCAGCTAGTAATGACGGGAGCAGGAGAGCTTCTACATCTCCACGCTCTATGATCTTAAGAGCTGAAATATCTTGCTGAATAAAGGTAACAAAGCTCCTTGGTATAATAATCTCGAAAGCTCGATTGCTTATGCCAGTAGCTGGAATGTGTCAATAACTCAACTAATTCCTCATCCACCACAAACTCAGTAAGAACTTCTTCTGAACTAGAAATGAGAAGAAAAATTTGTATTTTCCATTTAATCACAACTACCTATATTCCTTATCTTGACAGACACGCGTATTTTTTCTACAATGTGCAGAGTTCTTAACTAATAGCTCGACTACTGAAAATCTGTACATTATAACATACGCGTATCTGTCGACTGAATAAGGTAGATGTACTAAATGGAAACACCGTTTTTCTACGCTTACGAGTACACTCAGCGAAACAAAAATAGCACCACTATGTTTTTTTTTAAATATTTTTGAAATGTTCATTCGTTTAACGCTAATTTCACCTTATGGTGTATCAATATTCTACTACACATCTTCCTGATTAGTTGTTCTGGAAATTTTGGGGACTATTCACATTTACGCTGAGAAATTCATAAAAAACCATGTGAAACATAAATAGCACCACCCTGGTTAAAATCACCTTGGCACTTATTTGACAGGTATTTGTTTTGTTTTGCATTCAAACCGATTGCGGGTTAAGTTTTCTTCAAATTGTAGTAAGATCGGATTTTTTTCCTCTGTAATTTTACGGCAATGGGTCGATCCAAGCATCTGACGTACGAGGAAAAGGTAAAAATCAGGGCCTACCACGATGGAGGTCTCTGGAATCGTAAAATCAGTAGAAAACTCATTCGATAACACACGGTTATCGGAAGCTTATTGAAAAATGGTGATAAGAGTGGTCGCATAGAGAAACGCGGGAAGAAAAGTAAGCTTTCAGCTAAGGATAAACGGAGGATATGTAGAATTGCAACGAACCAGAAAAAAAACAGCGTAACAAATCCGTGCAGAATTGAAGCTTCCGGTGACTACACGTCGTGTACAACAGATTTGGTTGTACAACAGCAGCAAGAACTTGGATTGGCGTAAGAGACTCGGAAACCCCAACCTTACAGAATGGTACAAGTTGAATCGGTTCAATTTCGCTAAGAAGTACATTTCCTGGACCGATGAATGGAAAAACTTGCTCTTTTCGGACTAAAAAAAGTTCAACTTGGACGGACCAGACGAATGGCAGTACTACTGGCACGATTTGCGCATGGACCCGGATGTTAAAATGAGCAGGAACTTTGGTGGTGGTAACGAATTCGAGTAAATTTGTTTTAGCTGAGCGAGGAATCCATGTTGCAAGATGGAAATTCTATTTTTAATTTGACAAAACATTTTTTTAATTAATGATTGCTCCAAAAAGTTTTGGAATGCAAGAGATGGTAGCAATACCACGATAATTTCGTAAGTCATATTTTTTGCCACAATTAAAAATAGGAACTTTTCCACGAGTTGGGGAAAATACCGGATTCGGTTGATATACTGAAAAGTCAAAACAAGCGAGACGTAAGCTCTGAAATTTTTCAGAAAAATGGTGGGAATCCCATGGGGGCCACATCCTTTGGAAACATCTTATTTTCTCATTGCTTCCCTTATGTCATGCACATTTGTATTGTTTACACTAATATCTTTACTAAATTCTGGAAAGAAACCAAAATATTTGCGATCATGATCTGCTTCAGAAAATGTTGTATATATATCTTGGAAATAGATGCAAATAGATTGCAAATTTCTGGTCAGTAAGACCCCACTTTTCCGTCAAGATACATTTTAAATGGAAAATTGTCCAATTTCAATTTAGTTTTAACATAGTTAATGATTTTTTTCTGGACTGGAGTTTATGTCTTACTCGGTTTTTGAGTTATACTCATCAAAGGCAATATTAAGAGCTTGATTTAGCTGGTCGCAAATATTCAAATAGTTTACCAGATTCTCGTTGCTACTATTTATTTTGTATGCTTTATTTGCTTTTTGCTTGCAGTTTTTAATTTTTTTTGTTTGTTCATTATACCAAACTGAGTTTTTTGAATAACTATGTCTCCTTATTTTTTTCAATGAATGGTTTAAGTTCAACTATAACTTCGAATAACAATTTATAAAATGCATCAACAAAAGATTCGATATTTCCCTAGTTTCTAAAAATCGTTTGTCAATTAATGCTACAAAGTCTATTCCTAATGCTATCAAAATTGACAAATAATATTGAAATACCTCTTCATATTCACTGTCGTCGGGTTTTTGGTATTGGTGTAAAATTAGGAAAAACTCAATTGCTGAGTGAAATGCTTCATTTTTCCATAATGGAGTAAGAGATTCCATAACTAAACGTGTTGGAATGGAGTAAACTAGTGGAAAGTCATCGGGAATGATCTCACATATGCATCCGTCGAACATTTCTGAACGGCGGTTGTGAGAGTATCACCCTGAAAATCTGACATGTGCATAGCATGTTACCAATTACTAATGATTCTCTCCTTTCTCCTGTTCTCTTCCCTATGCCATGGCCGCCGTCACGCCTTATGACACATTGTGAGTTTCAAAATGCACTTCTAAAGTCAGCTGTTCGAAAACATAAACACCAAGATGACCATACGGACTCTACAGCAAAGGGAGGTTGAAGCAATAAGTGGGAAACTGTATATAATTCAAACCAATTTTACTTTCAACCAAATTTTCTAATACAAGCTTCAAGGTAAGATGATTTCAAAATCAAGGTAAGAAAATCAAGGTAGTTCACATCATCATCGTCATCAATGTGTTTCACTAGTTTCACTAGTTGGCATATGTAGACTATTTATTTATGATTGAGTCATCTTAGAAAACTCCCGCAAATTGAACTAATTTGACTTAGGTTAATTTATTAGATACCACGTAACTAAGTAAGGTTTACATAGGACATCTGGAGATTGGAAGAAAAGTTCCAGATTCCCCGTAAACATATCCAAATTAACAGAATTTCTTGATGTAGAAGGAGATGTTCGCTCATCACCATGAGGCACCAAGAGTGAACATTAATGTTTTTGGCTAGAATGAAAGATGTGAAGAGAAACTGTTGAAAGTTCCGTCAGAGTGCGGCAGGTAGGAAATCCAACAGATGTTTTTTTGAAAATTGAGCGAAAGGGCATGTATCCAATGGTACTCGAACCATGGACTCTTGGATAATTCATCAAAAACCATATAAATGGTCAATAGAGTCATAGTTCATCGAAACAGGCTCCGGATGCCGAATAAAGGGAAATAAATCACAGAACGAACAGTTTATGCGTACAGAAAACAGAAAGAAAAAAATGTCGCTCTATGCCTGCCAACAGTTTCAAACAATTTAGAAACAGTGTCTGACTTTATTTTAGGGCTTGAGTAAACACACATTTATTTGGAAATCTTTGGTTGTTAGTTGTTAGCATTTATTCTTGTGATTTGATTCCATATAATAAACACTATATTTATGCAGTAATAAGCCAGCAATCAACGAAATTCTGAGCGACATAAATCTATGTCGCAACATTTTTCAAACCATCAGAAATGTTGCTTCACCTGTAGAAAACAGTACAAGAATGTCATGATATTTTCTTCAACTTTTGCGAGTGTTCAATTTTGTTGTAACGAAAAATGTAAAATAATATGGAAATAATATCAAAATGGTAAGTGTACACCACCACTGATCCTGAAATGGTTACGTAGTATTTAATGAATTATCCTTTTGCATACTCAAAGATATTTAGCAGCTTTGAATTCAAATCAGGGCAATTTTACGACATGTTTGGCCGATGACACACTCATAAATGAATGGTCTACTTGCAATTCAACGGCATTAATTCTAATTGGTCAATTCCCTTCAATAGAAAACGGCTTACTTTAGTCATAGAATTCACACATCAATGATAATTTTGAGTGTATAAAGAATATAATTTGACCTAAACATTATTGAGAAATCGTTTAATCCAATCCAGGTCAATATGCATTAATTGTGTTTTTCTTTGTCCAGCCTTTCAGAATCGCACGAAATATGAATAAAATTTTAACTTTAAATAAACACTCCTCAAAACAGGAAATGTTTTTAAATTTCAGACTATCAGGTTGTTTTTTGAAAAGTTATATGTGCGAGTTATATTGACCCTAACACATTAGGAAGTTTGAACCGTTTATAAGTTGCGTTTGTATGCTTGTTTACAGTTTTTCTGCTCGTTCGCGAAATCTCAACTAAAGTTTGATGATCATATATCTAACATAACTGTAAGAACATCTATCATGGTGATGGGTGCTCATATGTTTTATACCGGATACGGGATTTACGTACAAAAGGTTACTCCACAATTGAACTGAAGTGAGAACCTGTTGATCATATCATATAATTTTCCATTCTCATTTAATTAGTAATTTCAGCACGCTTTGAAATCATATTTGCATTCCAAAACGATTTATCTGAAACGCCTGGCGCAACGTGACAAGCATCAAAGGCTCAATTTGTTTTTCAGCATTTCAGCATAACATTTACATTAAATTTGAACTTATGAAGTTCAGCTACTATATTCATAAAAGTCTGGCATGCGCTTGTAAGCAGTATAGGATTATATTTATATATTGTGTTTAGTGGTATTATGATTGGATAAGCAATTTATTTCAGAAATCATCAAACCGGGATTTCTTCGATCCCTCCAATTGCTATCTATGAAATGTAACAGTAGAAGAGAACAGTATGAAGAAAATTTTACCAGCATGTCTTATCAAATAATATCGCTCATTGAAATTTTATCATTGATATTTGGAATCATGGGGTCAATTATAGAAGTCGAGCAACTGGACTCGATACTTTTCACTGTCAGGTTGAGCAAGACTGCGCATTACAGAAGCCGACTGAATCGGATCGAGTTGGCAACCAAACTCGACTGCGACCTCTAGTGTTGAAATTGTTTTAAATGTCATTGAAATATTACAGCATGCAAGGTTCAGGACTCTCATCAATTTAGCTGTCATTTCTGACGGTTTTGATGTTTTTCACTCTTTTTTTGTGAATTAAACTTTCTGCAATGCTGTCCAAAGTTGCTATTTGAGATATTTTTCGAAGAATTTGTTATTTAATATGTCGAAATTTATTTTAAACATGATTCAGTCAAAGAGCATATTTCAGAAGTCACTAAAGCAAACAAAGATACTGACAAAGGGATCATACACCATTTTAAATCAAAAGTAGCTGAACATATATTCAACGAAGAACATTTTTTAAACTAATAACATACAAATTTTAAGACATATCACAAACCCCTGGAGACTAAATGTAGCGGAAAGCATAACAATCCACAAGCAAATTTCCAAAAAATTGCTTAACAAGGAAACGTATGTTCGTGGCTGTTTAAATTTATACCTTCATAACAAAAACAATTCACCACACAACACAACACCAATTTGGCTAACTTCAAACGAAGTAATAATGAATAACCTTGTTGGTATCAAACAACATTTTAGGTAACAAACAAACACAAAAACACACTCAACTACCTCCCTACCCACCCGTACCTCACACACCGCGGTACCAATAAATCTACTATAAATACTAGACCTACTGTGATGTTCTCTTCAAGTCGATCACTCGACACTGAAGAAGTCTGTAAGTAGCAGACGAAATAGGCCTATCTGTCAAAAGATAAGCTTGTAGTGGAATTTAAATGAATTTGCTCGCGTTTACTAGCAAAAATTTGAAAAAAGTGTTTCTATGTTTTATTTTTTATTTTTAAAAAGTGATCAAATGAAGTGTTAATTGTAAACTCTCCAAGTTTCCCAATCAAAATCGTTCTACTAATACGCTCAAAAAAGATTTTTTTAAATAATGTTTTTCTTTTAAAAAGTGAAAATGATTCAGGAGACGAGTAATGTTCTAGTTATCACGAACAAGGTTAATGCCAGCAATATTTCTTTAAGCATTTATAATTCTAAGGTTTCGAAGTTATCTGACCTTCTGGTAATGCATTCAATTTTTTTTCTTAAGATCCTTAAATCCTAAAAGGAAAATTTATTTGTTATTTTTTAAGGATTCTTTGAATTTCTCGAAACCTTCTTTGATATATTGATTAACTTCTTGATTTTTTTTTCTTCTTTGATAAACTAAAGGGAAGTTTTCGTACCGATCAAATCTCTCAAACGAGGTGAGATGCTAACCAAGGAATTGTAATTTGTGTTTGTGTCCTAGGTCATAGCACGATGGGAACGGTTATGAAGATGGTGTTTATCATGTTTTAATATGGTGTCATGAGCAATGAGTATCATTTTGGTCACATGCCTGATATTTCTATAGACTGCTTCATCGGTTTGTCTATTGAATTTTAGGGAAGTTCTCTCCAGTTCTTATGAAAAGCTCTTTGCTAAAATTCAGGAAAGTTTCCTCTTGAAATTCTTGGCAGTCACTCCTTATTTTCTCGGAAATTCACTAACTTAACCTAACCTTCCAGAAACATTTGGAAAGTTTTTTTTCGAACTTAGTTACTTTTTAAACTTCTAATAAGTCCCACCCTGATCTGTGAGGAAAATTTGTCCAAAAATTTAGGAAAGTTCTCTCCAGATTTTTTTTCTTCTTAATTTTTTTCGAAAATCTTCTTAAATTTTTTCGTCTTCTGAAAAGTCCTTTTCTGAACTTAAGGAAATTAACTTGTGAACTTTGGAGAACTTTGGTTCTGAAATTATGTGGAGTGTTTTTCCCTCTCTGGTAAGTTTTTTCTTTAAATTCGGTGAAGTTTTTTTTCCGAGCATATTCTTTCAAAATTTCTGATAAGTCAAATTTGAACTCCATGGAAAATTGTATTGAAACTTTGACGAAGTCCACTCTAGAATCTCTAGGAAAATATTTTAAATTTGTTGGAAGCTTCTTCCTGAACTTCTGAGAGGTCCTCGTCTGAAAATTGGGATGTTTTTCCCTTTACTTCGGGGAAGTTTGTTTCTGAACTTCTGAGAAATTCTTGCTCAAAGGAAGTACCCTCAGGCTTCTGGAAAGTTTCTTCAATTTTTTTTCTAAGATCTCTTTAGAAAAGTCGTAGTGGGACTTTTATGCCTAGAATTTCAACATGGGACAATCTAACTTGATGTTTTTTTTTATACAAACTCAGAACAAAGTAGACAATGTTTTAATCAGTTCGATGAGCCAGACCAACTGACGCTGATTTGTTGTGTTTTTAATAGGTTGATATATGTTTTGCTTGAAGTAATTTTTTTGTTAATTCACCTGCAAAAAATGATTTTGCGTACTTCTAACCTTCCTCAGCCAATAATTACCAATTGATGAAAAACGCATACCAAAACAAACTCATCGACAAAATAGGACATATCAGTCACTAGTTTTAGAGCGGTCGATAGAGTCGACCAACTCAACCAAATTTTGTCGATCTCGACTTCTATAATTGGCCCTTGTCTATTCTACTATCTATCTATTATTTTTCAGCTTTTACAGGACTAGTAGGATATTTATACTCATCTATTTTTTATTTCTTTCAGTAACAAGCCAGTAGATAGATGTCAGATATATTTTGTACAAACGCATATTATGTTCTTCCTTTGACTTACTGTTGCCGCTTTTTACATAGTAGGCTATTTTCTCGGGGAACCTGCTGAAGATAGTCCTGCAGACATATGTAATCCTCGCACTGATGGTGGATTCTTATCACATCACATCACAATTGAACTGAGTTGGAATGGTCGAAAGAAAACTTCAAGCCAAAT
Organism: Aedes japonicus; assembly: GCA_034211315.2. NCBI lineage: Eukaryota > Metazoa > Arthropoda > Insecta > Diptera > Culicidae > Aedes > Aedes japonicus. The sequence goes on along the minus strand of JASCZW010006315.1, from coordinate 60,998 downwards.
ATTGCTTTTGATTGCTGATACTCCCCTCCACATAATACTGGATGACATTACCTGATTGATTTTATATTTATAGCTGTTGATATTTTATTTCTACACGCAAGAATCCACTGACTACCACCCTTAGAATTCTGCATAAGACTTCTTTCTCCGGAGAGAGTTCAAATTTCATCCCTCTCTCTATCTCTCTCAGTCACATTTCGAAACACAAAAGTTAAACTGAAACACTATGTACGTTAAGTGACACATACATATCTATACATAGGAATCCTCGAGTTCAATCACCAACAGCACTGGGAAATTTTAACAAGACCAGCGAACCACCACTCTCACGACTCCGGAAGGCACAATCGACGACGACCCGCGTGCTGCTTGGCGATTGATCCTTGGTCCGCAGGATGTTTCCTTCGTACCTTATTTCATTCCGTTCATCTCATCTGTTTTCGGGGTCCTGGTTTCACATTTCATCGCTCTCTCAAGTGGCTACCGACGGACGGACGGACGAGTGAGGGGAAGCAGATGTTTTCCCACAACTCTGCACTCAGCAGCGACTGTTGCTTGTATTGAAGACGATGCATTTGCTTCTTTCCTTTCAACTCCGCTGGAGTAGTTCGTTGCCTTGGCTGGGCGACATCAAAGTTCAAGCTCATGAAAGATTCATATCACACCCACTTCTTCTGTGGGGTGCGTCGTCCTGTGTCGAGATGCAGCGGGTTGCTCGCACTCACACACCCCTTTCGACGTGTTTGTTTACTCGGCTATTGCCGGATCCTTTCCGAGATGCACCCGGAAACAGGACGGTGAGTGGATTCTGTAAACCACAAGATGAAGACGATGACCTGTCTTCCTTATATGGGATGCGGCTGACGGGGCGGTTTCCTGCCATGTGGTGAATGTATAGTCCGACGAAAGTGTCAATATTTTGTTTAGATTATATTTCAAGGGATCGTAGGCATCTTCTTGTTCTTTTTTGGGATTTTACAGCGTCGTTTGGGTGTTTTCCAATTCAAATACTGTCCCGAAAAATAACGCAGAACAGGTTTCTAGATTATCAGGAATTCTGCATTCCCAGCAGTAAGAGTATCCATTCTAGCAGTATGGAATGTCATTCGACCCGATACATCGAACAAGCAATGATAATTACAATTTGAAGTGAATTTCGCCATACATTTCCACATTGATTTCGCATCAGCCCATACAATCAAAGGAGGCTGGTATTTAATCGTGAGAGCTGTCAGAAGCAACTGGCAATATTCCATTCATTTGACCACTGGATCGATTCCACCCGCTTTCGACTTTGTAATGAAATGTAATCAGTGCATTGGTGAGGTATTCTAGGCGGTCAACAGATGTGATTCAAGATCTGGATTTATCTGGACAACTGTTTGCCACATTGCTAAACATCGCAGCAAAGAGCAGCCGTCCTGATGAAAACGAACGAGTATCTAAGTCGAATACAACAAACTTTGGTCAAATTGCACTTCACTTTCAAAACTATTTTCAAGAAACCTGGTGTCGGAACGCACTCAGAACCTGCCAAACACCGTATTCACCTTCCAACACGGGAAGCAAAGTTGTTGATTGCAATAAACATCCAGCATCATTAATCTTCGTACTGCGTTGCTCGTTTCTTCCAGGCTGCTCCTTGTCCCGTTTTCCAAGAAAAAGGAACCCGGGCGGAGTAGCAATAAGTTGGCTTCTTACCAATTTCCGTGCTTCCGGTCACGTCCGGTTCGAGCGAAGCGGTTTACTGCGTACGTACGGGTCTGTCCGTTGCAAGTGGCTTTATGAACTCCGAAGAGCACAATGTTGGCAATAAATTCTGCTCCGCTTTCCAGGAGCAGGACCGTAATCCACAATGAAGGTAAAATTGAATTTTAGTTGGATTTTAATGTCGGTCGTCGTATCGGTCCGGTGGGGGAAGTAAATAGGTTTATATCCCGGAGCGCAGTGGTTCCCACGGTATCCGGAGCGAGGGACGCACTCCTAGCAGGTAACAGCCCTGTCCCTTTGATGACGACGATAACGTTCCTGCTTTGAAGTGAACCATATTCAAATCAGTTGTACCTGTATGCAAACAAGTTCTAGCCTGTTGCTCGACTGAATCGAGGATATCGTAAAAAATGGAATCAGGCAAAACTTCCCAGCCGGTGAAAAATCAATAACCCTTTCCTTGTTGGGGGGCGGTAACTCGAACACTTTTTCAAAAATAGCTGTGATGCAACAAAACTGAGTTCCGAATAACGGATGAGCAGTGAAAACAGCCCTGAGCTTTGAACTAGCTTTGTCAATATTACCGCACCAGTTCCAGCGAGAAATTCCTGCACACTCCTACAGTTAGTTGTAATTCGAGCAAACTTGATCTCGTTCTCGTCGATGAACGAAGTAAACAAGAGTTCATCAAAGTTAACCGGATTATATAGACAGTTGCTATGGGAAGCAGCAATCGAATCATGAGTTGATCGTCAATTCTCATATGGACGATAATTTAACATGTTTGAACAATAATTTGATACCTTTTGATTGCTAATTGAACGAGTGGATATCCGTGTGTTTGCAGAAGCTTGATATTTTTAGCAGCAGCAGCAGTAGCAGCATGGCGTAGCTCAAAAGTAAGAAGCATGCTAGATTGTGAATATCTGATCAATACTAAACAAAGCGAACTGACGGGAACCGGGACGGCTGCGTTTCAAAACATCGAAGTAATCTTTAAGCTTTACAATTAAAACAGTGTCAAATACGTGAGATCTTAGCATCAGAGTTGCCAGATTATAAATATTGGTATGCTTTATGTACAGTGTGTCTCACAATGGGTGTCACTTTTTTTTAGTCTTGGTTTATTTCAGCTGGGTAATTTTAAAAGCGGAATTAATTATACCCGTTTTGAGTATATTCTTTTGATAGCTTATCGCTGAAGATAAATAAGCATTTCCGTTTGTTTATATGTATCAGCTACCATGGAAGCCATCCGGGAGCAGGTTTTAAAATTGGATTTGAAAAAGCTTAGACCGTGGCAGGTACTCCATAGCCTTAAGCAGTGCGGAGTGAGTAAGCGTTTTGTCGTACCATGAAACGATTTAAGGAAACTGGAAATGTCCATATTCAACAGAAAGGAGGTGCCAGACGAACTGCCAGAACGAAGAAAAAGATCAAATGTGTGAGCGAGTGAATAAGACGTAATTCGGCCTTATCTGGTCGTCAATTGAGCAAACAATTTCAAATTTCCCTTGCTTCAATGAGCAGGCTCCTCAGACATGATCTGGAATATAAACCGTACAGAAACAACGAGTTTACGGGTTGACGAAGCGGCAAAAGCAAGCCAGGGTCCAAAGAAGCAGAAATCTTTTGGTTCGGCACGGTGACTTTATTTTCGGATGAAAAGCTCTTCCTCCTTCAGGACAGTCATAATCAACAAAATGATGGTGTGTATGGCAAAAGTCTTGCCAATATTCCAAGAGATAAACTAGCTGTAGAACGCTATCAAAATGTATCGAAAATCATGGTATGGGGCACCGTTTTACCAAAAGGAAAACTTCCTCTTCTTTTAATAGAACCTAACGAAAAAATCTACACTGAACATTTCATCGAACAGGTTTTGAAGAACCATCTGCTTCCTCATGCTTTAACGCTGTATGGCAATACACCATATTGTTTGCAACAGGACTCAGCTCCAGCTCACAAGGCAAAGAAGACACAAGCGTGGTGCGCGGAAAATTTGCCCGATCATCACAAGCGAAGAATGGCTTGCATCTTCACCGGATCTCTACCCACTTGACTACTTAGTTTGGCTTCAACATATAGGCCCTACGAAAAGGCTTACTTTAGATTGATTCAAGAAACATTTGGTTGATACTTGAGACCAAATTCGTCAGGAAATCGTGCGTGCCAGCTTCGATGAGTTCACAAAGCGTTTGCGCAAATTGATCAAGAAAAAGGGTGAGAGATTTGAATTTAATAAATATGGTTTATTTCTGTAACATGTATCTTTCAAATGAAAAATAAATGCTATGATTTGGTTGATTTGTTTTGCTGTAATCCCATTTTGTTTTAGTGACACCTATTGTGCGACACCCTGTATATGTCATCTGAATGAGCATCTCATAGATTTTTGCCAAAATGGAAAGCCTGAATTATTAACAGATGGTTTGGTATCGCAAACATTATCAAAAATGCAAAATTGATCTCAATCGGACATGGTTTAGGGGTGCCTTTAGTCGATCGAAGTTTTGACAAAAATGTGTTTCATGGATAAAAATCCATGAAAATACTCCCAAGGGGGCAAGGAACAATCGAAATTCGAAATTGACTTTTCAATGCCAGTTTTAAGCAGTTTATGCATCACCTGAGATATTTGATGAAGCTGTATGTAATCTATAATTAAAACTGCCAATATTTAGACGTAAATACCTCTGCTTACTTCTTATCTATCGGAACTAACCTTCAGAAACGAGCATTAGACTCAGAAAACTTCATAGCCATGAAATAAAGTTTCCAATTGCAGGGACTAATAAAGCATGCGGATTGCTTTCCAATCATGAAAATGTTATCTTCAGCTCCTCAATTTGTACATAAACAAACAATATTGTATGAGTGCGATTCCGTGCATGTGTGCGAAGCCAAACTGAAATAGGCCAGTTCACGATTTGCTTCAAACGTTAATTTGCTAAACCGCTTGTTTGTTTTACCCATACGCTCACCAACACAATCAACCAAAATCTGTCGATTACTATAATCACAAACGTCTACTGGCAAGTTATGAGACAAGCTTACACGACCAAACTTTCAGTTTGTCATTGATATTTTTTTTTGGCAATGTGTATTTCTTACTTCTCATTCACTCTTAGACAAAGCGTGTGACGACAAACGGGTTGATTCGTTTTAAAAACAAACAAAATTTGTAAGAGACAGCAGGCTTCACGTTTCATTACCGGTGTGCTATAGCCATGGTTAACAAAAAAGAGAGGAAACATGGGCTCTCTCAAGAGCAACAGTGATGCCATAGCTACCGTTCAACAGCGAAGCATTGTTTATCGTTGAGTACTGTTGGACAATATAATCATAAGTATTGATCAACCTCAAATGACTGGAAAGAACATGAAACAAATATTGATTTCAAAATAAATTTAACTCAATGTTCAACATCACATTCCGGCAACTAGCCTAGATGTGAGAAGGATCTGATGAAGACATTCCCTCCGGTACACGCGAACAAATGCATAATACGCATAAGCGAACTTCTACAGCAGATGGGAAACTGATGGGTTTTCTAGATGAGGTATTTTAAATCTTCAAAATGGCAGAAATTAATTGGTAATCAATCATGATGTATGCATCGAAACATAAGCATTGATAGAGTATATGTTCGTATAATTGAATGTGACATAATTTGGGAAATGAAAGAGTTATACATGAAAACAGTCAACCCTGAATAAGCTGTTCTCTTCAATGTATAGGTTACTAACCAAAATAACCGATAGTTCTCGTAAACTTATGGTTGTTCAAAAATTTGCTTGCAATGCTTACATCAAACTCATGCTGAAGTCCATTTTTACCAGCGCTGGTTCATTTTTTCCAACGCTTGTTAGCCAGAAGTAAAAGGCGCTCTAAAAGTTAATTGGTACGCCCCTTTGCCCACTGCTAGCACACTCTAGTATTGAGAATCGAAAATATTTGACAGTGGGTTGTTTACACTTCTATAGAGAACAACTGGTGCAAGTTTGATCAAAGTAGTCGATCGTCTTCCGATATAACGTCACATGAAACTCAAAAGAAGACAACATATTGTGCACAAACACCTGGAAACTCCGGAGTGGCGAAGAAGAAAGTGGACAAATTCGTCAAAAAATACTTGCTCTGGCAGGCCATATGCCAATGCGGCAAACTGAGTAAACCATACATCACAACGGGTACCATCAACAGCGAAATTTGCCGCACCGAGTGCCTCAAGAAGCGTCTGTTGCCCTTCCTGCGGTCCCACGGAGGCGAAACATTATTTTGGCCGGACCTGGCATCATGCCATTACGCGCGATCGATGTTGGATTGGTACAGAGACAAAAAAGTTCTTTTTGTACCAAAAACCGCCAACACCCAAATTCACCAGAGATTCGCCCGGTGGAAAGATTTTGGGCCATAATGAAGGCCAAAGTTCGAAAATTGTCCAAGGTGTTTAAGAACGAGCTGGAGTTGAAGAAAGAATGGATGAAAGTGACCAAAAAGGTCGGCTCCACCATTGCACAAAATGTAATGAGGGGACTTAAGGGAAAGGTGCGGGCTTTAAGTGATGGAAAGGAAATTGAATAAAGTAATTATGCCGAAACATAATTCATATGTATTAATTTGTGCCCTGAAAGTTTCACGAAAACCCGACTTAAAATAAATGTTTGGCGAACACTTTTGTCTGGTACATTTTTTTCGAGTACAGGACTTTCGACCGTGTTTTGAAGAAACACAAGGGCTTAACTTTGATCGATGACGAAACATACGTCAAACTCGATTTTAAGCAGCTTCCCGGCAGCTTTTTCGCCGACAAGTTTGCGAAAAAGGCCATGATTTGGCAAGCGATTTGCAGTTGTGGTCTGAAAACGGAACCATTCGTCACATACTCGACTAGGACTTCCCAAGTTTACAACGAACAATGCCTGAAGAAGCGTGTATTGCCGTTCATCCGCAAGCAAAGGGATAAAGTCATCTTTTGGCCCGATTTGACCAGTGTCCACTTCTTCAAGATAGTTCTGGAGTGATATCCTGCCAACAAGATCGATTTTGTCCGTACCAATTTACTTTTAATCAGCCCTTAAATCAACATCCCTTATAGTCCTACACGTCTCCGGTTATGTCCCGTAAGGCGTAATTTTTTTACAAGGAAAAACTGTAGTTTCTCTGCCTGCAAGTTCAATTCTCTGCCTGTAGTTCAATTCAATTCGCTATTACCTTTTGGGGCCAACTTAAATCTGTTCGGAGCAGTTTTGACACAAATTTAACAATGAGTAGTTAAGGGGAATACACATATTAAAATGTATTCTAGGTAATAGTAATGCAGAAATAAAAAAATATGTAATGTAATGTAAAATAACAAAAAACAAAAAGAAAAGAATCTGACGTCAACGTCTTTGTTTTCTATACTGGGGAACAATCTAAAAAAAATCGTACCTTACCAAATGTGGTTAGGTTTTGAGCATTAATATCTCAGTCATTTCTAAAAAAAATCCAATTTATTACACCAATCGATCGGAAGTATTTTTTCTACGCCACCATTTCAATAGAGAAAATGGTTGATTTCGGGCCACATACTATTGAAAAATTCATAAATGTTAAGCCTTGCCTTAAAAAGAATATTAACTAATTCAGGGGTCATATGGGACCCCAAGAGGATAATGGCTGTATAAAATCACACAGACTGAATAAAAGTGTACACTGTCCTCGACAAATGTGTTGTTTAAGAATATTATACATATGCATACGTATTCTTAAATTTACGTTGATAAACGTTAAATAGTTTTGTATTTTTATTAGAAGTTCTAGGTTACCAAAAATGTACTTAAGCTCACAACTTCAGATCTACAGTTGTAACAGTAGCTTTCAGTGCTATATAAGGTTACGATATGTATTCAAACATATTGAATGAACCGTTTGAAAGGTCATTAGTTATTATTTGATAACTTTAGGATGCTCCAAAATATCCTTGAATTCAGAACTTAAGATCTATAGTAGTAACTATAGCTTTTTGGGCTATACAAAATAACGCTACGTATGCAACCATATTCAGTGATTATTTTCGAACGTAAAAAAAAACATCATGAGGTAAACGGGGATGATCTAGGTCATCCAACCTGTCCTTGAGTTCAGAAAATATGATCTACAGTTGTGACAGTAGGTGTTTAGAGTGTGCAAAGGGACAATATGTATTTAACAATGATGATCAAATATTGTGGAAGGCCAACAGACATAATGCGACAATCTTGGGATATTCTAGGTACCCTGAACTATTCATAAGTTTATAACATAAGATCTACAGTTGTAACAGTAGTTTTTTGAGCTATATATGATGACCATATGTACTCAAACATATTCAATGAATGTTTTGGAAGGTCGACAGTCATTATTTTATAAGTTTGAGATCCTTTAGGTAATCCAAACCGTCCTGGAGTTCAGAACTTGAAATCTACGATAGAAACAGTAGTTTTTTGGTCTCTACAAAGTTACGTGAATATTTTCGAACGTAAAAATACACAATTAGATAATCTTGGGATGGTCTAGGTCATCCAAACTGTCTTGACATTTAGAACTTAAGATTTACAGTCGTAATAGTAAATTTTGAGCAATACGAAGTCAACATTCAAACATATTCAATTAACATTCTCAAAGTCAAAAAACATTATAAAGCAATATGACATGTTCTAGGTCATCCAAACTATGTATGAGATCAGAACATAGGATCTACAGTAGTAACAAAAGCTTTCTGGGCTATGCAAAGCTATGATGTGTTGTATTGAAACAAATTTATTGAATATTTTGTAAGAACAATAGACATAATGAGGTAATCTTCGGATGTTCTAGGTTATCCAAACTTTCCTGGAATTCAAAACTTCAAATTTACAGCGTTTTGGACTAAACCAAGTAACAATAAGTTTTTGACCAAATTAAGTGAGTCTTTTGGAAGGTCAACCTTATAAAATGAGATATCTTGGGACGTTCTAGGTCATCAAAACTGCCCCTGAGTTCAGAATTTAGGATCTCTAGTCGTAAAGTTAGCTTTATATTCTATGAGAGGTTATGATATGCATGCAAACACATTCAGTGAAGTTTCTGTAACCTCACCAGTAATTATAAGATTATCTCAGGATATTCAGGTTCATAAAAAGTGAATTTGGTCAGAACTTAAGATATACGGTAGTTACCGTAGCCTTTCGGGCTATACAAAGCTATGATAAATATTCAAACATATTCAATGAATATTCTGAAACAGTTTCGTGTCATTCAAACTGTCCTTCAAAACTTAAGGTCTACAATGGTAACAATAGCTTTATGGGCTATACAAAGTTAATTTAGTTTGTTTGGCATAGAATATTCCAAGATTATGTCATAATGTCAATTGGTCTTCCAGGACATTCATTGAATATGTTTAAATGTACTGTTACAACTTTAGATCTTAAGTTCAGAACTCCTGGGCAGTTTGGACGACCCAGCACATCTAAAAAAAATAATCGTACTTTTATAAATCATTTCTCTGTTATTGAGCACCAAATCAACCAGAATTCACCAAATTGCTTGTATAAATTAGGCCTGAAAGGGTTAATACTGCAAATGGCTTACATCTAGTATCGTAGTGCTACGTCATCATTTTGTTTAGATCAACTTAACAAGTTTTACAACGTTGCCAAAAAATATTTGGTTAAACAGCAGTCAGGCAACGTCAGAATAGCCTTGTATAATTGATGAATTATGATTTTTTTTAAATTATAAACCAGGAATATTTGTCTCACAAATTTCATGGAAAAAATATAAAACTTCAATGTACGAGTTTCAATGGAATTTCGAAATCATAACGCTTTTATAAACTGGTCGAATTTCACTGTATCCCGATTTAACCTATGGTCAAATTGAGTTCGCTTTGGGTTCACTGGGTTTACATGTATAGAAATATGAAAAATTATTAAAAATAATGAAAGATGGTGTAATATGGTACCACGTGCATCTCATTCAAGCTAATCTAGAGTGCTGTGACTGACCAGCGTTCTGCATTTGACAACTTCAATTGAGGTAAAGACGGCACAGCGTTCGCCAGTGCATCTAGTTTTTTTGTGTATATTTCTCGACTTTATATAGTGTGGCCAGATCGCTTAATTTGGTTGACTATTGTACAATAGGTACAAATAAAGTGTTTTTTTTTACAATCGGCGGTGCGAAAATAGTGACTTAAGTGACTTTTGGATGAAAATATGGACTTTTTAGTGACTAGATACAAAATAGTGACCAAGTCACTAAAAAATGACCTGCTACCAGCCCTGTGGACGCAGTGGTTCTACGCCCCAACTAAAAAATAATGTACATAAAGGGAATGCTTGATTTGGCATAAATTAATGGGATCTTTCATGTTAATTTCTGCCAGATATTTCTGAAATCAGGTATGTTGCATTGAAGATTGCAAACATTGGTGTATGCTGTATGAAATATTGCAAACAATAACGTTGTTCACGCTTGAAGTTGTTTAATTTACGCGCTGGTTGAAATTCATTATTTTTTGCTGTGTTTATTATGTAAATACAACTATTTTGTCACTAGAAATGAGAAGAAAAATTAGTATTTTCCATTTAATTCCAACTATCTTTGCTTATTGTACTAATTTTTCTTCTCATTTCTAGTTTCAAGTATTCCACTCTCAAACACTCTAGGATTCAACAATTTTGTTATCATTTTGCAGCTATGCCTGCTGTAGAGATTTCATTCAAATCAGAGTGAAGAATTGATGGCGGGATTTGAAGTTTAGATGCCAATAAGATCAATTTTACCAGCAGAATAAAATACGATCTATGGAAGACTAAACAATCTACAGTGTGCAATGATTACTCAGATTCGATCATGAAAATTTCAGTTAAACCAACTCTTTAGTTGAGAAATTCAATTGCCTTCCTAAAAAGGACGCGGTACAAATCAATTCTGGATCAACAATAGAAAAGGGCCTATCAACATTTGTAAACAAACACTTCTGAGCCTATTTCCTCGCAAAGCGTAGGCCTTCCACGCAAACCAATACCATCATCATGTAGGGGAAAGTTTCCCCTACACGACGATTCTGTAGGTTTGAGGGTATAGCCAACGGCTTGCGAGTAAAAGGGCTCAGAAGTGTTTGTTTACAAATGTTGATGGGCCCTTTTCTATTGTTGATCCAGAATTGTTCTTTAAGCAGCACGTGCTACATTTACTCCGGATAATTGTTTTACAACTCCTTGTCACTACAAATGGCCGACTGTGTAGTGGAAATATTTCGTGTTGTCATGGGTCATAGGTTTCCTATCCTCGAGAATTGCAGTGACCAGAAATGCCATCACAGCAGCCAGGTAGACAGGGGAATCGGCAATAATGCTCTCGTTGAATTTGCCCTTCCGGAGAAACCGGTAATTGCGACCGAAAGGAAACTGCAATGGTCGTCGCCTTACCTTATTGCAAACTGCTAGCCTGTTTGTGGCTCGGTAGACCAGAAAATAATGTAGAACCATCAGCTTAGAGCTGATTTGTATCTCTGAAATCATACCTTATTTTACAAGGTTCACCATTTTGAACTCCAAATTTCCGAACTGCATGCCTTATATTATTCAAATACAAGAAAAATATTCGATCGACCTATAGCCAACCACGTCTAATGAACACTTCAACACGCCTTCAAGTCACTTACCGAATTCGATGAAAATATTGCTGACAGCTCCAGGTCATCCGACGTCAGATTGCTGAAACGAAAAAAAAAGCAGGAAAACCACGTTATAAATAAATCACTAGCAATTGATTCCGGTGAAGCCTCATAAATTGTCACGGATCAAGGTTTGGCGATTGAAAGTGAATTCCAGTTATCAACTGGTAGGTTGGAAGAACCAATCATGGATCCGTATGTGCATAATATTAAACGGACTATTAACTTTCAATGTACTCCTCGCTACGGACCGTTTATCACCTGCTGGGGTTTATTGCGTATTTTTCGTAGCTCATCCGAATCAACAGCTGAAATCGATTTGTTAAATTATCCTTTTGTCCAGTTGATAGCTCCACAGGAAAAAACAGCCAATTGCTATCCTGAAACATTTTAATTGCCTATCCGTTTTACCAGGAACCATCGAGACTAGCACCATCAATCGAGCATTATCGGAAAGTTAATTCAATCATCGCTCAGATGTGAAACAGTCGATTCTTAATTGATAACTTTTCCGCTACCGAGGCGATCGGTCGGTCGGTTCATCATCAGTGAAAGCCGACAAATCGAGGTACGGAACACGTGTGTATGTGACCGTCGAAGAAAGATGACAGGCACGCGAAATTCAGAAATGTGTCGGCAATAAAGTAAACAGTCTTGAATGTCTTGATGATCCGGTCATCTCATGTGATTGTGTGTGTGGAGATCGCGCGCGCGGGTGCTCAAGTCAATGTTAATTATAGCGGCTTGAACTCCATGACATTCATCGGCGGCAGTAGTTTAGAAATAAATTGCCGATGCGACGCCACCACCGACGACGGTACCCGCTCTGACGGCGACACGGAGGTGGTCCTTCGCTCTGGGCCTCCGATTTCTGCTTTCTCAGAGTTGAAATCAAAGCTGCGGGTGCTCCGGTGCAGTGGGGAACCTCGTTGCCAGTGGCTGCTGCGGCAGAAAAACGAAACCGTTCGGATCATTTGCGGACGATTTGCAAACGTTTTATTGCGCGGTAGTTTCGAGAGCAAAAGTATACCGCTGATTGGCGATTTGTTCGGTTCAATAGGTGGGTTCTGCTTGAAATATGTTGAAAAAGAAAAACATATCCAAAATTGATTTAGATCTTTCAAAATTCGTCCATAAATTCGACCAATTGAGAGGTGAAGTCTCCCTTTCAAAGTTGGCAATAATGACTGATACTTTGGGTTTCAAACAAATACCATTCTACACATTTACGTCACGGTAAAATGTCGACGATTGAATTGTATAGTTGAATCAACCATACTTTACTGAAGTTGTTTCAAGCATACATTAGTTGAATCAACTTCAAATGTATGATTGTAACAATCATGCACATGGGTTATCGAAAAATCAATGCAAAAGTATAGTTGATTTTAGACGAAATATTATTGATTGAATTATACTTTTTTCTCCGTGTAGTCCAAAAAGCTACTATAAAAACTGTAGACCTCATGTTCTGAACTCGAGGACAGTTTTGATGACCCTGATCATCCCAGATTACTTCATAATGTTTGTTTACGTTCTAAAATATTCACTGAATATGGTTGAATACGAAGCGTAACTTTGTTTAGCCCAAAAAGCTACAGTTACCACTGTAGATCTTAAGTTCGGAACTCAAGGACAATTTTGATGCCGTAGAACATCACAAAACTATCAAATAATGACTTTTAAACGGTTCAATCAATATGTTTGAGTACATATCATAATCTGCACTGGATCCTTTTATTGGTAAAATTTGCTTCTATGATACTTTAACTACCGGTCAAATTCTTGGTCTCACATGCATGTTTATAGCATGAGATACACCTTCTCACCGCCGACAAGGTGGAAAATTTCACCGACGAGAGGGATGACTTTAATTCGAAAGACTATTAAAGCTAACCGATATAGAGAAGGATTTTCTATGGCCTAAAGGCTATTCGCCTCTCGAAGCAGACCCTGCGCGTCCTACTCTTGTCATAAATCCTTAGCCCATAATTCCTTTACAGCATCTGCCCTGAGTAACACTTTACGATGACCCTTGTTCAGTTCAAAAGTTCAGTTCCATAGCTTAACAACATGTTGTAAGAGTTAGTGCTCTGATCACGGCTGTCGTATAGAACGCACATTAAAATTATAGAATATACTTGAATTTTCTGCACCTGAAACATCAGACCTATTATGAGTTGCTCACAATCAAGATCAAAACACTCACCATATTCGATAATGAAGCGAACAATAAGAATATGAATGATACCAACTGTACACGCGTATTTGACGTCTGATCGATGACAATTAGAGTATAAACAATAATGAAAGGATTGTCAAGCAAATGAAAACTGCACTTTTAGTCGTTTCCCTAAATTATTGACATCAGGTATTTGTAGCTTGTTACTAGCTTCTTCTAAGAGTAAATCTTCTTTCAGTGCCTTTAAATAAACGTACAACGACGTGGTAATATAAAGAAGGTAGATTGTGATACTATCACTACTGATCATGTTCTTGGTTTCCCATGCGAGCTTTTGCATGAGATTAGCCCTCTCATATACGACAAGGTGACAACCATGATCTTTGAGAGGGAGATTCAAAATTATTTATTTATTTATATTTATTTATATTTATAACCAAAAATTTAATTATACGTATGCATATGTACCATATTCTAAAACAACGCTTTTATTATCAATAAGGCATTTATTTTTTCTTCCTGAACTTCTTCATATTCAAGATGTTCTAGGCTCGCCAATTAGGCCTTAAACTCATCTGTTTTTTTTCATTTACATTTTTTCGTTAGAAGAATTGATGTAGAACCAATTTGCCGAAGACAATGCACACTTTTATTCAGTGAGTGATTTTTACAGCCATTTTCCTCTTGAGGTCACATTTGAAGGGGCTACTAGGGTATACTTTTGAGGACAAGACTTAACATTAATGAATTTTACAATAGTATTTTGGTTGAATTGTAATTTGGTTGAAATGACAGATGCGAGTCAACTTCGGAAGTCTTGTTTTGCCTCTAATCTAAAGTTGTGTAATCAGCTTCATTAGTCAAGAGTTTTTTCAAGAATGATTATAGCTTAGTAAGTACGTCCACCAAGTTACACTATTACAGCTCTCCACAAACACACCAGGCTCGGATCCTAACGGTGGATTTATTTTTTTGTTTACATTCAGAGTCAATAAATTAGATTTGCTAGATTCATGACTAATGTTTTCAGTATCAGATACTCAGCTCATGGTTTTGACCCGATTTATTCATGATTTCATTGAGGCGGAAAAATAGTTCATGATATCATGAATATTGTTTATAATGTATATTCATAACACGAAAACACAACATATTCAAGAAATCATGACATATTTTCTCATTTAGAAGAACACATTGTTTCCTGTGTACAGAGAAATCTGACCTAAACAACAAATCCGTATTAATTGAGTATTTAAACAACGTGGATTTTGAACGCAGGGTAAAGATTATAAGAGTGCATCAAAATACATATGATATCCTATAGGATGTCCCAGAAAATATGAGCACGATTTCTACACAAAATTTCCCGAATCCAGATGACGTAACACAACTGGTTTTTACTGCGTGCGTTTGTTTACATTCTGAAAAGCAAGTTTGTGAATCACAAATGGTGCTCTATTCTCAATATTTCACTAAGTAATGTGTTAGAAATCCAGTACAATATCTCTCACTTAAATGTTATACTTTTAGAATGATTTTTTTTTCGATTTACCATTTTTGCCCCGGAAAAGTGAGAAAAATGTTGAGAAGAATTTTGAGTGGAAAACAACTCAAATTTTGGGTGCCGTTTTGATGAACGTGCATGTGTAAACAAACACCATCATTTATTAGCATATTTTGGGGAATAATTTAAAACAGTTATGTTATTATTAATATTGCCCTGGATTATTGCCTGAAGACATTTTTCGGATGTAATACAAAAGAGCAACAGAATGTAGCAGCATGGATAAAATTTTCGGGGACATTGGTCTTGCTTCTGAACGATTTTATGTCTTGAAAGTTTTTTTCAAATGGGCTTATCTGGTTGATGTATTTTCTTCATCGACTTTTTCGTTTAATTACCACAACTATTCAAACATATTTCGATTCAAATAGGCCACAAAGTTTGATATCAAAATCTGTTTAACTTTAAGATATTGAAAAAAAAAATATGTTTTTGTAGCTGAGATATTGACGAAAAAGAAAGTCTATGATGAAAATCGATCAAAGCAGATAAGCTTGCTTGAAAAAAGGTTTACACGCTAATTCAGATTTACCCAATATTGAGTAACTTGAACACTTTTTCATAACACAGGCTGAAACGTCAAACCATGGGAAGGCGATGTATAAAAGTGTGTAAATCTTACTCGGTTATTCATAAATCTATTTCAATCCTTTATTAAGCTGTTAAACTATAGTGAATACCCGTCAGCGTCAGTTGCCATTTTTCCAAGTGAGGTGTGAAATTTAATAGATTCAAATTAAAAAACGATCATTCAGCTAATGGAGTAGATTGCAGTGGTAGTGGCTACGGTAACGTACCGCAGATTGAAAGGTATTATAATTTTTGTTCTATTTTCTATAAAATATACAAAAAATCCATTCTCGAAATTCGTTTTTTTCGATCAGCGAAACCAACCACTTCTAGAAGAACCTGTTAGAGCTGATCGACAAAGAATCCCCGGAATGCGTGAGCAATGCGCACTAGCACCGTTTTCTGGCCACCGTGATGAGTGGTGTCGAGGATCAACTGCTGGAGGAGAGCTACCGTTCGTTAATTTCGCTGGCGGGAGCCGGATTGGGCTACTATCGGGTCAACCTGCTTGCTGTATGTATAGATGTATGAAAGAATTTATGAATGAATGAAATGATGAACGTGATTTTCCAACTTCGGCCCAAAATTGGTAGGTAATAAAAAAAATAGCTGACAATTTTTTTTCCAAAGCAAAAAAATATATTTCAATATTTTACCCAATTTCCATAAAACTACATTTTATAACTCAACACAAATATATTGTAGGTTTATCCAAACTTGGGTTTAAATCCGGTTACCCAATTTGGAGTAGTTTCCTTTTTTATGATTTGGTTTACCTTTACTCAATTTTGGGTAAATCAGGATGAGCGTGTATAAGGTAAGCAAAAGGTGTAACTGTCAATTGAGTTATGCCTGGGACAGACATACAACGTACTGCGTTGTACGAACTGTCAAATACTTTAATCCAGTACTAAAAAACAGGTACTAGACTAAAGGAGTACAACGCAGTACGTTGTATGTCTGTTCCAGGTATTAGACGTTGAGATTGACATTTCACACGCATCATATTAACAGTGTACTAGTTGAATTTTGGCTCACCAGGAAGCGCTTTTCATGTTTCCTGTGAATCGCAAGAGTCGTGTATCATTTTGCATTATGTTAACTTTGCTTCTGCTTCTAGTTTAAGTTGAAATACGAAGAATTGTTTGATTTTTTTTTCGCGAAACCAACGCAGAACTAACGAAACATGTCAGTTTCAAAGGTCGCCTTGCGGAGAACGCAAATCTTTGGAACGCATTTCTGCCGTTCAATTCCTAAAGCATTGCCAAAAAATAAGCATCCTTGGCGGGCATTTGTTATGTCTTATTTGTATAATTTAAAATTTAGTTTTTGTTTTGTTTCTTTGGCGATGCCGATGCTTCCCTGACACGAAGGATTCGAATTTCACTTTTGAAGGAACTGCGCACTGTCATGTTTCTAAATTTCGATGCACTTGCATGTGTTTTCAATAAGTTGTTGTGTTCCTGCACAAACTTATCAAGACACCATTCTGGATGAATTTATCACGACGTGTGAAATGAAATTTGAGAATTGCACAACGATAATGTTGAAGTCGACGATAATGATTTATCGTGTACTTGTATTTGTTAAACCTGTAACTAGAAATTAGAAGAAAAATTATTATTTTCTGAAAAAAAAATGTTTCTTATAGTTCCTAGATGTATTTGTTATTAGATTTTTCGAATAAGGAATAAAGAATACATCCAAATGAACTTAAAACGGGAGCAAATGTAAATTCTTATTTCAAAATATTTACTGACTGTAAGGATTACGTCGAGTGTATCGAAATTTGCAAAGAAGTTCTTGATCTGGCAGGCGATTTGCGAATGTGGGTAAAGTAAGCGCTTTTGTTCATAGCTTTCGGAACAATCAACAGTGCGATTTACACGGAAGAGTGTCTCAAGAAGCGTCTCTTGCCATTCATAAGGAAGCACAAAGGATCAAGTCTGTTTTGGCCTGATTTAGCATCCTGCCACTACGCTCGAAACGTGTGAACCCACCAAATTCACCGGAACTTCGCCCAATTGAAAAATTCTGGGCAATTATGAAAACGGAACTTTGCAAACATCCCCAAAACTACACTCTGTCCAGTTCGCTTAGGACTACCCGATAATTTCTCCATATGATGAAGAATAAATTTATGTTTTGAGCATATCATATTTTTTTATGTTTGTATTAGTGAACGCAGTATAATAAAGTGGTGGTGACAGATGTACATTTCAGGATCTGTATTTATGTCGAACTGTGAACGTGGGTTTGTTAGAATCGCTTCAAATTCTTTTAAATCGCTGAGACAGATAAAGTCGGAACTCAATTTCAATGTTTCCCGGGAGACTGTTCGTCAGGTTTTGATTAAAAGTCCGTTCATTAAACGGGCTAAAATGGCAAAAGTTCCAAATCTGACATTGTCTCACATGGAAAACGCTTGAACTTTGCGCGGACGATATGAATCGGCAGTGGGATACGGTAAGTTATCAGCCAGACCCTCGATGTTGTGCAATTTAATTTATGTGTACTGCATGCTTTGAACAGCTATCCTTAATGCTTTATACTTTTGTG
Organism: Aedes japonicus; assembly: GCA_034211315.2. Taxonomy (NCBI): domain Eukaryota; kingdom Metazoa; phylum Arthropoda; class Insecta; order Diptera; family Culicidae; genus Aedes; species Aedes japonicus. Next base: position 42,722 of record JASCZW010006315.1, on the reverse strand, counting down.
CAGATGATCTTCAGTGACGAAAACAAGTTTAATCTGGACTGCCCCGATGGTTTTAACGGATACTGGCGAGATTTGAGAAAGAATGGGCAATATTTTTTGGACCCGGAACATTCTAGAAGGTTCATGTTCATTAGTCTCGAAATCGCCTTCATGTCGTTCAAGAGGAATAGCAGGGAATACATCACGGTGCTGGAAGCACGTCTTCTACATTTCATGAGAAGATTTCGGGGCGAAAAGTTTATTTTTCCGCAGGAAAACGCACGAAAACGCAGGAAAACGCTGCTATTGACACAAGCAAGGAAACAAAACAGTAGATGAAGGATCATAAAATAGATCTGCTTAACTAGCCAGCCTGGAGGTTAAGTCCTCATTGCGATTTCATCTAAATTTAATTCTGAACTAATTGCCTCTACCAAATTTAAGAAGTTTGAAAATGTGTGAGTTAGAGCGCAAAAAGCTGGTGAAATGCATGTGTTTGTATCTGTGTATTTTCCACCTGATCATGCTAACAAGAACACATCCGTAGCATTTTTTCAAAATGCTAAAGAAATCCTCTCGGATCTTTTCCCTGAGATCAAAGTTCATGTATATGGCGATTTCAACCAACGCAATGCTGACTTTATTTCTGACATTGAAAGTGAAGGAATTCTGCTTCCAGTCGTTGGGGATAATGTGACAGTTAATTTTTGACAAAATAGCCAGCCTTGGTTTTACCAAATCAATCATGTAAAAAATCAGCAAAATTGTTATTTAGATTTTTGCTGACAAACATTCATGAGGATTTTTGTGTTTGTGAATGTCAATTTCATACTGCAATTGAATATTCTTTATTTGTTCATTACAATCCATGACCCAACACCTATGCATATGAGGAAATCTTTGAATACAACAAAGCTATTTACGAGAATATACAAATTCAGCTAAATTCAATCAACTGGCAATCAATCATACGAAATGAAGTACACATCGAAAGCGCTGTTGATGTCTTCTACAGGTTTTTATATGAAATAATTAATGAAAACGTAACTCTTATGAGAAAAAGACGCAGATATAACTCCAAATATCCGACATGACTCAACAGGAATATCATTAATTTGAAAAATTGGAGGCAAAAGGCTCACAAAATTTACAAAAAAAATACAACTCTAGTGTCAAACTGTAAAATTATCTGAATATCTGTCATCAACTTGATTCAGCAGTCGATTCAAAAATCAGAGCGAAATCAAATCATGTCCTAAACAGTTTTTCAAGTACAGGGTGCGGCAGAAAATAATGCGAAAATGTTCAAACTTGAGTATTGAGTTAATTCGTGCGGCTAGTGACTAATTTCTGTCAAAAGTGTATTTGTTTACGTTTACTTTCAAGTGCTACATCCAAACATTCTATTTGTTTTATTGTAAGTTCGTCAAAATGTTCGCGAAAGAAGTGATCACCAGTTTGGTAATCGCCCAAAAGAAGAGTAAAACAAATTTTGTAAATCAGAACTCATTGGACTAGTTCTTCATTCCCTGAAAATTGAAAAAAAAAATCAATAATCAGTATAATTAAGGTGAGTAAATATGTGTGTGCCAATTTAAAAGAATGTACCCTTTATTATTTCTCAAGCAGATCACTTTTTGTTACATTCTGGATTTTTTTGTTCCTCAAATTGTACCCCAATATATTCCTGAAATACGCATATAAAAACCAACCTCAATTCCCCTTTCCTGTCTTCACAAAATATATTGGATTGAAAACTAGGATAAACTACATCCATTCCGAATAACATCAAACAACAACAACAACCAAAATAAAGCGAACGGCACCTCTATTCGAGGGCACCCCGGAAAGGAAATCGATTTGTTATTTGTCCGTGAATTTTACACATGCTATGCCTCGTCAATTTATGTCCGTCGTTAGCGCTACACGAACCTACCTACCTATATGGCTGGATGTGCAGTCAAATCGATTCAAATCAACGGAAAATTCATTTCATTCCCACTGCCCCTTCGGCAATTGGCATTCGGTGGCCAGTGACCAGCGATAGATAATTGTTGTTAGTTTGAAAATTTTCTATTTTTGGCGCACCTCGCCGCCTTGGCTCATTCACTTTCGATGCCTCCATGCCGGCATCATCATCATCATCGCTAGGTACGGAACATGAGCAGCATGAGCGGAACAACAAGGGAAGCTTATTATCCGGCAAATCCGCCTTTTCATCAGCCGAGGGATTAACTATCTGCCAATTTGCCAATTTTTTGTTTTTTTTTTTCAAATGTCACGCGTACTTCCAATGTGCATGTGGGGACGGAATTGGATTTCAAATATAATCGTAGGAAAGACGTAGATCGTCTAATTTTCGACTTACTGGCGTGGGAATTTCCACAGGAAATGGTTTGGAGCTAAATTTGGATCGAATAATCGCTGAAGGTACGGGGGGAACTCGGAGGTTATGTTTCTGTAGGATGAGTTTACTTATATTCGAACGTATATTACGGCACTATCAAGTTTCTCGAGTTTGGTTTTTATCTTTGTAATTGTATGTAACGAACACAGCTGTCATGTTCAGAAATGGATATTGGAGATAAGGTCAAAACGAGAATATGAAAAGGGGCGCTTTTATCGGATTTAGTTGCAGCGTTTTTCCTTCTGGGATGGTGAATTTTGCTAGGCTTCAAGTTGTCTTTAATTTTGTTCTATTTGAGCAGCACTCAGGACAGCTACTGAAAACGAAGTATATGTGATAATCGAGAAGTTATCTGGAATACTTGGTATCCGACTTTGAATAGGTGATGGGTCATTAATTTGGCTGTATTCCATCAGATCGAACACCATCTATTTTCTGTACAAATTTCCTTGATTTATTAGTTATTATTAGTTCCTTGATTATCGAGATATTCAACCTTGTGCAGGTTCATCTCCCGTCGTAGTCACTTAAATAGCTTTTGGATATTTTCGTAGCTTTTCCGGGGGTGAGATTTCAACTCGTGACTTTGGCGTAAGAGGTCACCCCAAGATTCCAAGATCTAAAAAACTTAATATTTCGTTTATTGAATGTTGAATGCTTATTGAAAAAAGGAACAATCTCCCATGTAAGTTCAATCTTCTAATTTCTTGAATTCATCCCAGTAACCCATTTTGCCCAATTGCTTTCGGCCTAATGACCCATTCGGCCTAATAGCGTTCGGTCTATTGGCCCTACACCCTTTGAAGAACATCTAGCTAAAACAACACCGCCGATGCCAGAAAATATACCCAAATCAATACAATCTTGCGGTGCTTCCTAGAACTAAATTCCATCAATACTTCTCCTATCCCATCAACACATTTCTGAGGTACTCTCTATGGTAGAATTTCGGGAACGACCCCGACGAGCTAATTTGGGAAAAGCAAAAGAACGCACGACGATATAACTTCCCGTGTAGTAATTCCATCACCATCGTCGACTGCCCTGTCTGTCATTCGGGCACACCAGGTTCTTCTGCCGCACTGTATGACAAATGACGATCCGACGTCATGCTGTTGTGGGCGGGGCCCGTTTGCGTAGAGCCAGAGACCACCCGCACCATCGACGAAGAATACCCTTCGAATGCAATCTCAATCACGCATAGAGATGTTACTGTCCTCTCGTTGGGGAAAAAAAGGATGAAAGGGCAATATAACAGGAATCAAATTGTTGGTTGTCGTCCAACGTGATTATCGGTTCGGAATAATGGACCTCTGAGGGATATTAGTACGTATGATCTTTTTTTTTTTCCTTCGAGAGTTATGAACCTTTCGCTTGAAGCCGCCACTGGTACCGCTGCTGCTGGTAGGGATTATTTATGTTGTAATAAAGTTTCGCTTCTACCTTGGTTCCACGAAGTACCTTCCAGGCAATAACGGACGGTCAGTTGAAAGTTAAACCACACAGTGATCGACCGATATAAATGTTTGTTTTCAATACAAAAAAGGTCACCGCTTTGTGAAGAACGATGGTGGGCTTTCGTTCACGGTTTCACAGAATGTCACTCTAACATGTAGGAACATCTATAAACCGCCTTTCAATGGTTTGGTCGTAACATTTATTGTAATGCGTCAAACATTTATCAGTGCCACTAGACCAGGTAGCTGTGGGTTCACAATGCCGGCAGAGAAAATGCGCACAGCAAAATCTAGCCAAAGAAAAACTCGCATACAAAAAAGAAGCGTTCCCGAAAATGAAAACGGACCTCGAACTAGTTCACGTTTTCAGGATTTTCCCTTTAAATGTTATTTAGATCATGATTAAAGACTGTATTCGATGAAATTTGGACACACGCAATTGTTCGTAACCTTTAAGCGTGTGGGTATAAATTATTGAAATTTTAACTGAATGTATTTCATTGTGTTGTGTCAATTGTGTAATGAGTTTCGTGAAAATCGGTCGAGTGAATTCAGTGATGGCTTCGAATGAAGAAATAGTGCGCCAACAAATTGTGGGCACTCACTGCGAAAATCCAAACGCATCTCATCGATGGATCGGAAAACAGTTCGGAATCGCACATTCAACCGTATCTCATGTGATCAAAACGTTCAAGGATCGTAAGACAACCAAGCGGAAAAATGGTAGTGGCAAAAAACGTGGCACATCAAATTCGGAGAAGGCCAGGATGGTATCAAACCGATTTAAGCTTTATCCCAACATTTCGGTCAGGGATGTTACGAAAAAGGCGAAAGTTTCAGTTTGTTTTGTGCAGAAAACAATGAAACGTTCTGGATTACATGTGTACAAGGTCCAGAAGGCACCGAACCGGAGCGATAAACAGAACTCGGTGGCCAAAACTCGTGCAAGAAAACTGTACAGGGAGTGGCTCACAAAACCGTTCTGCATTGTGATGGACGATGAGACCTACATTAAAGCCGACACCAAACAAATGCCAGGACAGGAACACTACGTCGCCCCCTCTAAGTTGGCCGTTCCGGAGAGTGTACGGAAGAAGAAACTGTCGAAATTCGCCAAAAAATTCCTTGTCTGGCAAGCAATCTGCGGATGTGGCAAAATGAGTCAGCCCTTCATCACCTCTGGGACCGTCAACGGACAAATCTACAAGGACGAATGCCTCCAAAAACGACTTCTGCCCTTCTTGAGATCTTACGATGGCCTTACACTGTTTTGGTCGGATTTGGCGTCTTTCCACTATGCCCGGCCCGTCTTAGACTGGTACAAAGATATTAATGTAGTTTTTGTACCCAAAGACGTCAACCCTCCAAACACTCCGGAACTTCGCCCAATTGAAAAATTTTGGGCAATAATGAAGGCAAAGCTCGTTAATACTCCAAAACTGATAGAAAATGAACTTGAGCTAAGAAAAGTGTGGTTAAAAGTAAGTAAGAAAGTCTGTCCTATCATTGCCCAAAATTTGATGAAAAGGGTCAAGGCAAAGGTGCGGAGACATTTGGGTTGAAAGAAGGAGGTTCAATAAACCAATGATGTCAAAACTTAACCATTTAGTAGTACTTTATTTCCAGAAAGTTTGAAAAGAATCGGGCTCAAGGAAAATTTTTGGTGACCTATTTTGTGTGTCCAAATTTCATCGAATACAGTCTTTACTGGGATTTGCAAGCCTTAAATGTTCATGATCCCCCTGTCTTTAGCTCAGTCGGTTTTACGCGTCGTGACAAGTCACAAGTTCAAATTGCATTTCTCGTCAATTAAAACTGCAGTATTGAAATAAGGAAAATTTGGGGTGAAAGAAAGAATGTTCTCAAATTAGACTTTTTCAGTGACTCACGAACCCATTCACGCAGCGGTCCTTTTGTTTATGCTACACAGAAAAAAAATAATTAATTTCAACAAAAGCGTAAAATCCCCCCTCGTTTGATTACAAGCCAAAGGAGACGTAAACAATACAACTGTTTGAAATCTTTCATGCGCCATACAACATTGCCTGCAATTTTGATACAAGAGGCTAAATTCAGGCGTTATCTGGCTTGAGTTTACATGAAATATCCCATCTTCTGCCAAATCTAGCGTTCCCTATATGTGCATTAGATAACGCAGAAAATTCAATGTTTCTTTTTATCTATGTATTCAATAATCTAAACATGGTGACAAGTTCAAGCAACGTTAAAATATTATTTGGTGAAGGACAGCGACCGGGTTTGGCACAATGTTATTTTAATTTTTCACGAGCATTCGGAGAACCCTACAAGATAAGATAGAGCTTATTTTAACCACTACAATATATGGCCTTGAAGAGCCGGATCTATATTTTTTCTGACGTTAACTAAAACTAGATCCTTGAAAAAACTGGCATCAAGAAGCATTTGGAAATAGCATTAACAATAGCAGCATTTGAATAACATCGTTTTGTGTACTTCAACTTTGTTTTACGTCATGTCCTGTAAGTTAATATTTCGTGTTTTTATTGTCTTGTAAATTTAAGAACAGACGCAAGTTTCGGTGTTACGATGCCTTGTGTGCCTCGTTCGAAACATCTAATAACGCATACTAGTCCACGTCAAGTCATTATCATTAGCGTTGTGCAATTCTAAAATTCCATTTTACGCGTCGTGATAAGCTTGTTATTTGGTGTGCAGAAACACCACAACTTATTGAAAACACATGCAAGTGCATTGAAATTTAGAAGCATGACAGTGCGCCAAGGGTAAGTCGCCAGCCATGATGTCTTACACACTAGACGAACATGTTTCCTAAAAGCGGCACTTCGATTTTCAATCCATACCACATGTGGGGTACACTGAGGTACACTTTTGACAGTTGAGCTTAAAGAAATATGAAACCAGCAACTTTGCCAGTATGTATTGCCTGGTTGCCAGGCTCAGCAGAAAATAACAATTTGGGCTGTCAAAACATCGGCACCTTCGGCACATTACGGGAACTCCCAGAACATTGCAACGCTTGTTGATACACTCAATAAAATAGCACAGGAGAAAAGTGTGCTGAGCGGATCGCCCCTTACCCCTGAGTGGATCGCCCCTTGCAGTGCGCAGTTCCTTTGAAAGTGGAATTCGAATCGTTCATGTCAGGGACGCACCATTGCCAAAGAAACAAAAAAAAAAAAAAATGATACAAATAAGACGTAGCAGACGTAACACATGCCCGCCAAGGATGTTTGTTTTCTGGCAATCTAAAGCATTGAACTGCGAAACGGAAGGGCAAATTTTGTTGTGTAAAAAGTATCTCGATTTTATTTGTTTCCACTCATTCTATTTTTACAGTGTTGAAGAAACGTCAAATCAATTGCTGTAATGAGTATATTTGATGCCATATGATCATCACAGTATGCTCTGGTTACATGAAGAAAAAACAATAACACTTCATTTTGTGATTTTTCCATTTTATTTTGTGACAATCTTATCAAAAAATACTATTACTACTTACGCCTTTGAATTGTTGGAAGCATTTCTACAATCTTTATTCTATCAGATTGTATACGAATGTATGAATGCTATCGTGACAACTCAAAATAATAGAATACAATTCCGCCTGTTTTCATATCTCCTAGAAGTACGAATTCTGTAATGAATTATTCATAATACATTAATTCACGTACCTCTTAGAGCCAGTGCAAAAACAGAAGCATTGTTGGATGCTGATATGCTGAATCAATTCAAAACAGTACAAGTTTTCCCCGCATTATTCTCTGTTTTCCGTGCTTCCGTCACGAAAACATGCTTCGAGAAATGTCATAAAAACAAATATCAAAGGCTTTAAATCAAAAGGGTGTAACGAAAGCGCAGATGACGTCACTACAATAACCAGTTGGAGCAATGTTTCGTGCAATATAGAGAACGGTGAATTAATGTCAATAGATCTCTCAAAAGTAGTGTTGCTAGTGTTTTTAGGTATCTTCATTTCTATCTTTTATTTGGCCATTCTTTGTTTCAACATGAATGTTTGTCTGCAATTATGAATTAAGTTTTTACCCATTTTTTCATCGGCAGAATTCCCATAAACGTTATATGAAACATTTGTAGATCATCAACGAACAAGACAAAATATCAAATCTACACAAGTTCCATTCACCAGTTGATGATCAAGAATGTTAGAGTCAAATTAACATTCATGAATTTCCCATTTTGAACGAAACCATTACCTTTACCAAACAGTTGGTTTTAATATCCTAGAACGTACCTCTCATTTTGAAGGCCTGCCCGTTGCGTTTGCGTGTTTTGACAGTTTTGCCATAAGATTTCTGTAAAACTTACGTTTCCGATCACGGAGATCACTTAGTACTCAGACACCACTGTTAAGTACTGAGAAGAACTGCGAATAGTAGACGAAACACGCATACACTTAAAAAAATACGCAGTTATAACGTAATTCAAAAGAAATGACTTAACTCACTTAAGAGAGATACCGTTGGAAGGTTCTAACAAATTAAAAGAGGCATTTTTCCAATAGTACTAACGGGTGGCAATTAAAATTTTGGAATTTTTTCGAGGCCTCTATGCTCAACAACAAACGAGCTCAGAGAGAAATAAGAGTGTGTATGCGTTAGCTCTTTCTCTCCGCTTTCTGCTAGTATTTTCTGTTTTGTTTATGCTTGCTCAGTTTTGCTCAAAATGCCGTCGAAACAAGAAGTATATCGCGAGCGCGTTGTACAGTTCTACGAACTGCACAGAAATCTCGGCAAAACGTATACGGTACAACATTTTAAAAGCGAAAATGTTGCGACTTCGACTGTTTACCATATCCTAAGATCCCCAACAACTGCTCGCAAGCAAGGTAGTGGAAGACCAGCCAAAATTATGGACGCAAAAGGACTTCGTTCTCTTTCTCGTGCCTTCAACAACAAGGATTCACTGAGCCAACGGGATGCCGCAAAAAAGTTCAACTGTTCTCACCAGTACATCTGCAAAACATTGAAAAGAGTCGGAATAAAGTGCCGAAAGAAGACACGAGCCCCGGAATATACTGATGCACAGATTTCAACGCTGAAATCCCAATGCCGTTGGTTGATTAAAAATTATTCCGGAAAAAGTTTTATTTTGGACTACGAAAGCTACTTCCTCTTTCGAAGATGTAGATTCCCGGAAACGATCGATACTATTTAACGGATACTTCTACTACACCTCCGAACATAAAATATAAGTTTAAACATAAGTTTGAACAGAAAGTGATGCTGTACATTGCCATTTCCGAGAAAGGCATTTCTAAGCCCTCTGGTTTGGCAATCAATCAAGATGTGTACCAGAACGAATGTTTGAAGAAAATTTTGATCCCGTTTCTACAAAAACATCATGCTGATGGACAATACGTGTTTTGGCCGGATAAAGCGTCATTGCATTACGCCATAAAAACACAATCGTTCCTGAATACCCATTCGATCCCATTTGTACCCAAAAACCACAACCCGACAAATCTGCCTCAGTGTCGCCCAATTGAAGATTTCTTCGGGGTTTTGAGTTCCTTGGTGTACAAAAATAACTGGAGAGCCACGAATTGCAAACAGTTGATTGGTAGAATCAAGAGATGCATTCGCAAAGTTGACATGGAGGCCGTACAACGCTCCTGTTCCGACATCAAACGGAAGCTTCGCCGAACATCCGATTACGGACCGTTTTCAAATGTTCACTAATTTTTTCAACAATGGACAATGTATCTTTTATTTGAATAAATCAGATCTTCTTCAACTATGTTTGTCTTTTTTGACAGCTTGAGAAAGAAATTCCAAAATTTTAGTTGCCACCCGTTAATTCATCCATGACTATGCTAAGAGACTATGTTACTGTTTTTCTTTAATTTATGCAGGGTTCTGCATGTCTTATCATCACTTATCGAGAACTAAAGTTCTTAAGTTCTGAGTTTCTGCGAAAATGTACTTCATATTCTAAATAAAAGAGCTTCGCAAAAGAACTTTATTGTTTCATTTACTTTCCTGCCGATATTAGGTTAAGAGAAACGATAAGACATGCCAATGCCGATATTTCTGAATGAAAGAGGGTTGAAGTTCCTTAAAATTTACCGTTATCAATTTTTTTTCACAAAAAAAAGCTTTCCCTCGATGTTAATTTTTTTTCAATCAGGTTAATTATTCACTACAACTTGTTGTTAAACAGTTTTTCTATGCAACATAATTTTTCCGAGCTACAGTTTTTAAACTAAGGATAATCTGGAATACATTCGTCGGTTTCCGAAATTAGGTTGTTTAATCAATAAACAAAAGTCGGTTTTTATATTCCGTTAAATTAGGTTTATTTTGTGAACAAACAATCATGTTTAGCGATCACATAGACGATTCATCACAATTTTCAAATTAAATAAAACAAGTTTATTCAATGACAGTAGAAAGATTAAGTGACAGTTAACTCCCATACAAAGTTCCATGGAGGGGTGTATGATGACGGTTTTTTTTTCAAATTAGATCGCACTTGTACAAAAAATATATCCTGTGCATTAAAATTCATAACATTTTGGAAATACTCACGCTCCTTAGTCAAAGTCTATTTTAGATCAAATCATTAGTAATATCTGACGACTGTTCCAGAAAGTATAAGCACACCTTATTTTAACGGTCACTTTGAATATAATGAAATATTTCAACATGTGTTTGCATGTCCTTTTGTTTGCACATTTCTGAATGACATAGCATCAAAAAAGTGCTCAGTTTTGTGTTACATATCAAAATGCGCTGTCTTACTCCGGAACAACGAAAAAGTATCGTGCACAAATGGTGCACTGTGAGCGGATTCTCCTTGAGAAAATTGACCAAGGAAGGGGTGTAAGCGTCGGAGCGGTACGATTTGCAATTCGAAAATATAGAGAACAGTGTACGTTTAAAAATGCGCCGAAGAGTGGTCGGAAATCCTGTGCTGTTAGTCCGGATATCGATAAAAAGATCAGGGATGCCTACAAGCAAAAACCAGCGACTTCCGTTCGGGATGTTGCGAAAAAACTAGGGATCTCGTGAAGTAACGTCATGCGTGCCAAAGAAAGACTTGGACTAAAAACATACCGAATGCAGAAAAAAACCCAAAAGGAACCCAGAACAGGCCTCGTCCGTGAAACCACGGGCCCGCAAACTCTACGATTCGTTATTGTGTAGAAATTCTGGGTGTATAATAGTGGACGATGAAACGTATGTGAAACTAGATTATAAGACGCTTCCTGGACCACAATTCCATACTGTAAGCGAAGACAAAGACATCCCCGAGACAGAGAAGGCAATTTTTACCGAAAAATTCGGTAAGAAGGTTATGATTTGGCAGGCAATATGCGAGTGTGGTAAAATATCTAGTCCGTACATCACAACGGAGACGATGAACACTCAGAAATACGTTAAGGAATGTCTCCAGAAGCGATTATTGCCGATGATTGGGCAGCATAACGGTCAAGTAGTGATTTGGCCTGATTTGGCGTCATGTCATTACGCAAAGGACACTTTAGAATGGTACAAAAGCCAAAATGTATGTTTCGTGCCGAAAGACATGAATCCGCCGAACTGCCCGAAGACACGGCCAATCGAGACTTTTTGGGCTTTATCCAAAGCAAAGCTTCGAAAATTCAGCGGACAATATCCAAAAATTTAACACAGATTGGCCAAAAGTGGTCAAAATGGAAAGAAGTACCACTGTGCAGAAGCGAATGGGTCATGTTCTTGGCTATGATTAAATATTTTGATCAAACGAGAGTAAAATATCATATAAAACACAAATACAAGTATGATTTGCCAAATAAAATGATTAAAACTATAAAAAACATGACTTTTTTGTTATTTTGAAAGTGTGCTTATACTTTCTGGAACAGTCTATATTTATTTATATTTATATATTTGTTCTACGCGGAACAAACCTTCATGTAAGTACCTTGCAACTTAATACTAGCAGGTCTAAAAAAGTTGTCTAAGCATGGAGAGATTAAATTATTTTCCGTGTAAAATGTGTGACGTCAACCGCAGATTGGATCACAGCAAGCGGTGCTTCTATACTGACGTGTTTTGTTTTTGCTGCGTCGTTTTTGCGAAAAAAAAATCATACAATAATTCGTAATTTAACTCTAACTAACAGTGAAATCATTAAATATAGGCGTGCTTTGGGAAAGACGTAGTGAATACAATCGATTTCCTACCGAAATGTGTGAGTGTCGGTAGTATTTCCACATTTTTTGGTTTTTTGTGCTTCGCCCCCGCACCCGGAAGAAAAGTTACATCAGCTTAGTTTTGTTTATTAGTGGTAGTATTGTGAAATCCGGACATAAATTATTAAGTTTGAGTGTTTGTCCGCCTTGTCGTGAGTGAATCGATAATTATTTGCAGTTCTGAAATTCGTTATAGAGTCGCCTCATAGCGGGGATTTGATATTGGCAGTGTGGAGTGAAAAAAAAAAGAATACCAGTGCATGTAGAAAACGGCCATTTGCTTGTCAGAAGCAGCAAACGAAGACAATGCGCAGGCGTGCGTGAAAGGCTGCCACATAATTTCAGATGCGTTCACCACGTAGTTGTGTAGGTTGCATATCTAACATGCGGTTTGGCAACGTTAATTTTTGCGCTTATTTTGTCACGAGTGCATGAAGCTAATTACGAATCAACATCGTGAATTTTCATGTTTACGAATGAACAAGCGACTGTTATTATGGAAGCGGCCATGGGTGAGATGTATCTGACTATAACTAGGTAACAATAACCTTATTTTTAAATAATACCAAACACGGAAGTGTGTTGCAGTGCCCTTATCCAAATGAAATCGGTAATGTTTACATGCGGGGCTTATTGTATGTGAAAGTAACCTCGGAATGGGCGTGACTCTCCAGACATTCTGAAATGGGTTGCAGGATCAGCAGTAGAGCTATCACTTTATAGCTCTCGGATTAAAGCTGCTTCCAATGATCACTTGAGGGATTGTTGTAAACAGATTTCTTCCATAATACCATTGCCGACCAATGAGTGTTAGATTGTAAACACAAAATGTGTGACCTCAACCGCAAGATGTCGCGACGAAGAGCACTCACATTTCTTCTTAACTTAAACGAGATGCAAAGATAACATAATGCATTATGTTATCTTTAGCGGCTGATTAAAAATTAACCACTGGCGTCGATAGCCATCGGCATGACCACCAGCTGTCTGCCAATGCTCACTGGGTGCATGGCCACCTCTGGATCCTCTCACATTCTGCTTTATTTAACCACTAGAATTTAGTGCCAAAAAATGTATCTATCTCTTTTGAGGATGACCCAAAACCTACGATCGACCAACTGAGCTAGCGTGAACCTCATCGTAATCAATAAGTACATACATTTTTTTCTTCACCCAAAATAGCTACCTTCAATAAGAAACCACCAACAACGCGTGGGGCCACTCCAATCGCGATGACGGCAAATATGAGTAAGCACAAATTAGTTGCATTCGACCTTTCGCAAAACACGGCAGCCTCGAACCATGTTATCGATTGGTAAAGAACCGAACAAAGTGTGGGCAACCTGGCCGAGGTCGGTTTCGGTATTGGTTACGGTTGGAATTGAAAGAATCGCTGAAAGAAGACCCAACCCCCATCTCCATCCAGCAGTCAGTAGTCGGTTGAATAATATTCAATTCGTCGATTACACTCATCTGGGCCAATTTAATTTCATTTGAGATGTTTTCGAACCGATTTTGCGATGTGCGGTGGGGTTTTTTCTTGTGTGTTTCCATTGGGTTGTCCGGAGAGCAAATTTGATCCTACTTTGTTTTATTACATCTTCATTGAAATTAGGCGCAGAAACAGAAAGAAAAAAAGTTGCCTCTAGTCATTCATCCTACGAAGTCAATAGCCTGAATGGGTGGTGATTTGCACGGCTTCGGACCCTTCGATTTCGTTGTTACAACTTTGGATGGGGTTGGAAGCAAACTATGCGTTATTAAAAGCGTGGAGGCGGCTGGGCATTCAATAAATTAAGCCATTGCTCGCGCCCGTCCCTTCCCCGACCATCTTGCTCGAACTCGGATGAACATCAACAATGTTGTGCAATTATTCGGTTTTGTTTCCCAGTGTTTTTTTTCAACGGTTTTATTTATGAATGAAAGCTTGTAAATCGAATGACTATCCGCTGGATGCCAGTTGAAGTTTGTTAGTTTGGTGAGTGTGTGTGTGTGTGTGAATATATTTCCATAGGGACATGATTGCGCTGTTTGCGATAATTGATGTTACGAGTTATGAAAAGATTTTAAATAATGACAGGCTAATTTGGGTGGAATGCTATCGCTGTAGGTGGTTTCCGGAATGGTTTTGGCTTTCGAAGGGTTTGTTTAAACTCATGGATGTTTCATGAACAAGAAACTGATAGAAATGCGCACATAGTAAGCAATGCATTAAAAATGGCAACATGCTTTAGATTTGAGCATTTACAAATCTACAAGATATTATTGTCTGCTGTATTGAATTTAAAACACTACCTTCAATCTGCCGTCTCAAATTATATAAATACATACACGGAATGATGACGGAACTCACGAAAACTTCCTTCTCACTACCGGGACCTATTGGATGGGTAAGAAAGCGAGCACTGTGTTGATAAAAACATGATCAATTGGTTGACAATTCACTTGCCTGTCGGCAGTGTTGCCACATGCACAGATTTATCTAGATTGATACATATTTTTTTTTAAGTTTAAGATTACAGATTTTAGAAATAAACCAAGATTTTTAGGATTTTTGGCAATTGCTTGTCCTCTTAAAACCTCGCTTTTTAAAAAATAGTACATTTTAGGATCTAATTTTTTTCCAATTCTACTTTCAGTGTATTGTTATAGACTCGTGAAGAAAACAATTGAAACTGACACTGCAGTGGCAGATGATAGTCTGAAAGTCAGTTCAAATGCGTGTCGACAAACGATTTCTCCATACATTTTTTGTGATGATTTTTGAGGATTTATTTTAGAATTTCCCAAATATTCTCTCAAAAGTCCTCAGACATTGCTTGAGATATTCCTCCTGGCGTTGCTAAGGGAATTCTTCAAAAGTTTGTAGGTATTCCCTCCGGGGATTCTTTCAAGAGTATCTCCATCGGCATTTCATCGGCAGTTGTTCAAAACTGTCTTGTGATTTTTTTTTTGGAGGAATCCATGAACTTATGAATTTTGGTGATTCTAAAGGAAAACCTGTAAGACACCCGAAGGAATTACACAAAAATGATAAGGTAATTCCTGTAGTGATTCTTGGAGAACAGCCAGATTTATTGGAGAAATCTAAAAAGTCTGCACGAATTTCATAATCTTTTTAAAACTCTTTAATTTAAAAATTACGCAAGGGGTTTAAGTAGATTTATTTTTTAAATTTTGTCCGGAATATCTACAAGGATTCTTTCATGTAGCCCTACAGAAGTTATTTCAATAATTTCTTCAAATATTACGCTGGAGAAGAGTTTGTTTCAAAGTTTCTCAAGAGATTGCTTCACAAATTTTTGACAGAACCTCCTGCAGAGATTTTTACATGAATACCTATTTAGAATTTGTTTCATCTTTTCATGCAGAGGAATTTTGGGAAAATTAGAATTATGTTTTTAATAGTCATTTTTGCTATTCGAAGCATAGGTATTTTGAAGATGATTTTTTGATATCTTTAATATAATCTTGCAGTGTGCAGATCGGTGGCACCGATTACAAAAAAGGCATATGGGCTTTGGATCAGATGAAACATTGGTAATGATGGGTTCTGATCCTTCAAGAAGCTAATGAAAAGTGACTGTCCTCATTTGATAATTATCAAATGAACTCACCACTCTGGCTTTTTGGGCAAGCTACGCATGCAAAAAGCTGCCATTTTACCTGGTACTGTTGATGCGTGATATCTACAGTTACTTTACCTGCAACTCCAAATGATTCAAGGAGTTCCAGATGATACAAGGTTGATTGGAATTGAAGCCTTTGAACATTCTGTTTGCATCTACAATTGTTGCAATGGAATTTGCAATGCTTTTCAAAGCTCGTGTTGTTCCAAACCAACTGCGAGAACAATCAAACTGCACAACGCATTCTCTGTCATCTCAATGACGCGATGACGCAGCCACTTCTCCGCTTCTTGAACTACGTATTGCCCCTTATCAGCAAAGCGAACCGTATCTTCCTGTCCGAGCTCCAGAATTCACGAATATGTGCAATCAGATGAAGTCTCGCTTATAGTTGTTCATGCAAATATTTGTGAAGATGATTACCATGAACAACTAACGGATTTCGGAATTTCTGATCTCCAGAAACATCTTCGTAAGAAATTGGAAGTATATGTATATCGGTGTAGCAGTAGGAGAAACGCTTAGATACGGAATTCTCGATGATAGCAGGAAGGAGGATTTCTTCTCAATCTGTTGTGTTTTCTGCACCGAGTTGATTAAACAGATAATTCAGCGCTTTGATCCGAACGATCCAGTTCGAACTACTGCGCGTTGACCCCATGAAGCTACACACTTTGAAGGAGTTCAACTCGTTTACTGAACACTGTCCAAACTTCTTTGCTTCTTTGAGAGCGGTGAAGAACATCTTAAGCTCATCGAAAATGAGTTTCGTGAGCTAAGGATGGCCATAGTCTGCACGAAAATCAAGGTGGAAGAATCAGATGACTTGGAAACTTGTTGGAGAAAACTGTTGTTTTTCAAACGAGCTGATTGGAAGCTTGGTGTCCCTGGCTAAGAAAGTTCATTGAGAACCTTCTACTAATTCCGCATTCTTCGGGAGCGGTAATGCGAGTATTCTCGCAATACAATCTGCATAAGTCCAAAATCCGGAACCACCTGAGAGCGAACACCACACAGGTAACCAGTAAGCAGTTCCAAAGCGTCTTTACGGCAGCCTATCAAGCAATTAAGTCGCTTTAAATTCAACATAAATGCCCCCAATATACGGCTGCTTTACTGCAATGCTATGATAATGCTATTTTGCATTCGAAATGCTTATTACAGGCTACAAGCATTTAAAAAAGCATTTGAAATCCAGCTTTGCAACAGAAAGCATTGAAGATGCTAATATAATTCTAAAATAATGCTTGTAGCATCTGAAATGCAGATTTAAGGATGATTTACTGCATATGCTAATGCGTATTGGTTACCTGTGCATGGATGCCAATCTATTTACAATCCAAGTGTTACATGAAAGCGAAAGGAGGAGCTCATATGCTAACATAAACATCACAACTAAAACCTTAATTCAACAAAATTATGTACTCACATCATAACAATAATTGATTGTTTATTCAGATCTGATTTTTTTCACCTTTTCTGTAACTTTTAGGAATAAAAAAAAACCACCTCATGATTCATGTCAATACGGGTCTGTCGATAAGAGCTCATGTGCAATTATCGATTTCCCCGAGACCATGAATCCCTCGTGAAAATATCCATTTCCCTGTAGTGTAATGAGCATGAGTATGAGCATGATTGGCCGCTCGAGGTTGCTACTCTGTTATTGCCAGATCAGCTGTTATTACACAGAGAACCAACCGATGATGCTTGAGACCAGCATACATCCTCAATGTGTAAAAACTGGTGATCCCAAACCAGGGCAATACCGGCGCTGGCCTCGCCCGAATGCTGGTCACGTAGGGAATGGGTAGGAATGTGTTGACGTGATACTCGATTCATTGGAAGCCGAGAACACTTCTGCACTTCCACGAGAAATCACTGGGATGTACTGGGATAAACCGGTTGGGTTTGCAGCGGGATCCGTTTTGGTAAACGGTGTGCTGAATTCAACTGACGTCAGACGGCAGCGAATAAGATATTTAACTATGTTTTCGATTGTTTCTCTGTACAGAGATGCACATTAAAGTTATTCAAATTTTGGCACCGATTTAAACCAATAGTATGGATACTGTCGGGGCCACTCACAAGTGTGGGTGGTTTATTTCACCAGAATACAAAAATATGTTAAAACATCGAGTTTGAGGACCGATTTAAACCAACAGCAGGGATGCTGTTAGGGCACAAGAGTGGATGGTTTATTTCACAAAGAAATAGATAAAATGGCCCATCTTCATAATTTTAATGATCTTAAAAAATCAATTTCAAATACAGTATTCGTTAAATTTTGTCAGCTCCTCAGCAAACCAATAATTGCGTAATTGTAAATCTAAATGTTTATAATATATCTGGAAAATAGATGAATAAGATGAATATCGCAGGTATTTCCGAAAAGAGCATATTAGACTAGATTATCAGTAAGCAGCTGAGAGTGTTTCAACGTCATTGTACTAACCCTAAAACTAAGAATATAAAAAAGATAATATAAAAACAATTATTGCGTTTCACGAGAGTGATTTAAGATATAAGAAATCGTCTAGCAATTCATGAATAGGTCCAAAGCCACCCCGAAACAATGGCTCCAAACGCCGATCTCTCATGAATCACGAGAATCCATATATCTCGCAGAACTAGTAGAACTAACACACTTCCACGATATGCTGTTCATTTCACGAGAGTGATTTAAGACTTAAGAGACATCGACATTTATCGTCACTGCCTAAATGGCTCCAGTGCCCTAGCATGAATTACTGATAATGATGATGATGATGACATGATAATTGCTACTACTCATTGTAGCACGGAAACTAAGTCCGTCAGCAGTCAGCTCTATTAATGATAAACTGATAAGTCTTTGTAAGCTTGATTATCCTGATCATGCCATTGTATGAATGGCCAAAGGGGTTATGGATCGACAGGAACATCACTTATACGTATCCACAGGCATATGAAAGATATTTCTACTTTCACAACAACAAGACTTTGAACAATGGTTTTAGCGCAAGCCTTCTAAAGTGAGATGCTCCAAAGGGCTCAGATAATTTGTCCTCTGATTCACAATTTAAGTTAGCAATGAGGAATAGTGTGGCATATCCTGCTCCCATCCAGAGTGCTGCAATCGGGTACCTGATGGTACCTGCCATTCCGACGAAATATGTATATAATAGTGTATATATTTATGTAATTGAAAAATACTGCAATCACTCGTATGCATTATTTATGATCTTCATAGCTCTCGAGCTAACAGGACTTAACAGAGAGAGTAGAGAGAGAGCAGAGAGATGAGAGAGAGATAGAGAGAGAGATCGAGTTCATTAGATTTGTTTGTTTATTTTTCCGAGAGCACAAATCTGTCAGATTGGTTGCAGAAAGTTGACTGTGATTAGAGTCACATTGCAGTTTACTTTGATTTGTTTGCATATGTGTGTCACTAGAGTTTCATTACATGCTGAAAACTATTATGCTTACTTTTAAAAATCTTTCGAATGTGTATTCATGGTACTTCTAGATAAAAAAAATCAAATGACTGCTAATAATTTATAAAAACCGTTGCACAATTCACACATTGTGCACTAAATTCACCAGCTGAGCTAATATTTCGAAATCAAATTAGAAATGAGAGGTAATGAACTTCAACATTGAGAGTAGCTTTCTTCTTAGTTCATACGAGTGTTCGCGACATGTAGTGGTATGTATTTAATTGAGAAATAATTGAACCTATTCAATTATTCTTGTTTTATGCCATTGTCATGCAAAATAGTAACTGAGTGCTTATGTATGTATTCTATCCGGTGATCCGTTTTGTTGTGAAGGTTCTTTTGTTTATAAACACGCGCAGAACTTTTGCTTATTTTTCCGATCTTCTTCTAAGCTCTCCACTGATTGCTTGTCGATCTGCCAAATGTGGATGACGTCTGCATTGAGTTATCTCAAATTATAATAATCCGTCCAATATATCATAGAACATTGCGATTGGTTGACCGGATTGGAGATAATGAAATCATTTTGTAAAAGACCAAGTCTCTCCCGGTTAGTACCAAACCGATGAGCATGGACATCAATAGAAACATCAAGTTGCCAGAAGGCACGATATGCATCTAGGGACTCTTATTTTTACAACATCCCTCAATTGCAATTTTTAATGGATGGTCATAGATTGTTCTTTAGCAACTTCAATTTGATTGATACAGGAATTAGTTACAGTAATGCAATAGATTGTTTGATACAGTAGTTGAAAGTTACAAAAAAGAGTTTGGTTCGACCATTGGCTGTGAAAGGTTGTGACGATGCTTTATTACGCATAATTTCCTTATCGGGCATGGCGCGTTTAGTATTGTTTTGGTTATCTATAATTCGGTGATAGGAGTGATAGAGTGAGCAAAGTAAGAAAACAACAAAGCGTCTCTCAAGCGTTAATAAAATTAACTTTGTTTTCCTAACGGGAAACCACCATCACACTTCATGCGTGACTTCAATAGCATCCTTACTATTGGTTTAACTCGGTTCAAATCGGATTTCCAGCATTTTAAAATCACCTTCTTTTACTGGTGAAAAACCACCGTTACATTTTGTGTGTGGCCCCAATAGCATCCTTACTGTTGGGCTGAATCGATTTAAATCTGAAATCGATGCTAATATTTAAATATTCTACTAAACTAAGCGTGCATTAAGCTTATCGTTTTCCTAAACGAACCCTGCTTCCACCCAATCGTGTTATCCAACATCCCAGTGGTTTTTCGTGAAAGTGCGGCGATGGTCTCGGCTTCCAATAAAACACCCAAATAAACGTCAACACATTTCCACCCTTTCTTTATTTGATCTGCATTCGGGCGAGGCCAGTGCCGGTATTGCCTTAGTTTGGGATCACCAGTTTTTCACATTGAGCATGTATCATCACCCTCTGTGTAATAACAGCTGATCTGGCAGAAACGGAGTAACAACCTCGGGCAGTCAATCATGCTCATTATCCTGCAAATTTATTGAATAGGATAAGACAACTGCAACTTCTCGCTCTGACTAGCTTGCTGTCTTGCTTTCTCACACGCTGAATCAAACTGTAAGATATGATCAACATATGTTCTCAATAATACT
Organism: Aedes japonicus; assembly: GCA_034211315.2. Taxonomy (NCBI): domain Eukaryota; kingdom Metazoa; phylum Arthropoda; class Insecta; order Diptera; family Culicidae; genus Aedes; species Aedes japonicus. The sequence goes on along the minus strand of JASCZW010006315.1, from coordinate 21,959 downwards.
AAACTACAATACCGTAAAACGGGGTAACACTGTTCAGCGGGGTAACATTGATCGGTTTGGCCCATATCATGAATGGTTCAAATACATATTTTTCGTTGATCCTCTTTCTAACTACCCTAGCAGAACACTTGTTTCAAACGAGTAAAGATAACTTCAATTAAGCCACAATCGAGTTGCTGTAACAAATTGTGTTGCTTGGGTATAAACTTTGGGTTCTGAAAGCTAAAGCATTGATTTGAATATTCAGTTTTTTGATTAACCAAGAACTGAAAATTTAACTGAGCATAGCTTCTTCAACTTTCAACTAGCATGTAATAGCTGGCACTACAGGTTAAGCGTTTTTTTTACATATTTTAGGTTAGATAGGTTGGCTTCTTGGTTAAAGAAAAAAGATTGTAATAAAATTGTTAGTCGTTACTATTTAAAAAAAAATCTCATGGATGTCCACTTTTTACGCTTTTTTGCTACAACTTGTTACAAAATCGAGACAACTTCGCGTGATTTGGCTTTTTCATTAAGGCAAACGAGCAATCTGACAAACATCCCAAGCAACACAAAACCGCAGCAACAATATTTGGTTACAGTGACATTATTGTGACTTAATTGAGTAGCATTGGAGTGACATCAACTGTATTGCAACAAGTTACCTTGCAACCTACAAGGGATAAAAAATAAATGATAACAAATTGAAACAAATAATGTAAAAACTAAGGAGGTTTACCCCCCCCCCCCCCTCCCCTACCTACGCATAAAGGGCGATACGGTCAAAATTTGGTCAACATCAACTTGACGTATTTCTTTCAATTTTGCATTTAAAAAACCTGAACACCCCTCATTTTGAAGGTGTGTGTGTGTAGAATGTTTCTCCTATTTTGATTTTGGAATTCACTCTTCAGTTGTCAAAATGCCGTCCAAGCAAGAAGAGCAGCGTATCAAAATTTTGCTCGCACATCGCGAAAATCCGAGCTACTCGCACGCAAAGTTGGCAAAATCGCTAAAAGTTGCCAAATCAACCGTTACAAATGTAATTAAAGTGTTTGGGGAACGTTTGTCGACAGCCAGGAAGTCTGGATCGGGGGAAATCGAAAACCGGAAGCCGCTGAGACGACAAAGAGAGTTGCCGGTAGTTTCAAGCGAAACCCTAACCTATCTCTCCGAGATGCCGCAAATAAGCTGGTGTATCGTCTACAACCGTGCATCGAGCCAAAAACGAGCCGGACTATCGACTTACAGAGAAGGTAGTGACTCCAAATCGCGATGATAAACAAAATACGACGGCAAAGCGCGATCCCGGAGGCTGTACACGACGATGCTGACGAAGTTTGACTGCGTGGTAATGGACGACGAAACCTACGTCAAAGCCGACTACAAGCAGCTTCCGGGACAGGAGTTTTATACGGCAAAAGAAGGGGAAAGGTAGCAGATATTTTCAAGCACACGAAACTGTCAAAGTTCGCAAAGAAATATCTGGTTTGGCAAGCCATCTGTACCTGTGGCTTAAAAAGCAGCATTTTCATAGCTTCCGGGACTGTCAACCAAGAAGTTTACGTGAAAGAGTGTTTGAATAAACGTCTGCTGCCTTTCCTGAAGAAACACGGTTGTTCCGTACTGTTTTGGCCGGATTGGGCATCTTGCCATTACGGTAAAAAGGCCATGGAGTGGTACGCCGCCAACAACGTGCAGGTGGTTCCCAAGGACAAGAACCCTCCCAACACGCCAGAGCTCCGCCCAATTGAGAAATACTGGGCTATTGTCAAGCGGAACCTAAAGAAGACCAAAAAAACTGCTAAGGACGAGCAGCAGTTCAAGGCAAACTGGCTTTCTGCGGCGAAGAAGGTGGACAAGGTGGCTGTACAAAATCTGATGGCAGGGGTCAAGCGTAAGGCCCGGCAATTTGGATTTGGAAAAGCGGAAGCCTAACTGAATATTTTTCCTGAATTTTATACTAATTGAACTTGAAAAAGAAATTTAATTTGATTTTTTAAATAAACGATTTCATCGATTTACACGCGTTTTCCCTTGACCAAATTTTGACCGTATCACCCTTTATGAGCAAAAAAATTATTCTTTCATATTCTTGCTCGTTATTTTTTCTCACTTACCGGTACTTTAGCGGACACGGGATGGCGACGGAACGCACGAACTTCTAAATAAAATTAACCTAAAGTACAACACTCACCCGTTCTAAATTTCACCTCCGAACGCGAACGACGCTGAAACATGATTGAACATGTTTTAACAGATACACGTAACGCTGGCATTGGTCATGATTTCTGGTTCATGAAAATGGTTTCGCTGAATCATGACATTGGTAATTTCGGTCATGAATTCGTGATTCGTTGTCATGATTTTTTTTTCGGGCTCCTCCCTTGGCTCAGTCGGTAAAGGCTCGGCTACATAGTAACATCTTGCTGGAGGTGGCTGGGTTCGATTCCCGGTCTGGTCTAGGAATTTTTCGTTGTGGAAAATGTCTCGACTCCTGCACAGTTAGAAATTATCAATTTTACACGAGACGTAATTCATGTTTGTAAACTGTCGGAGAGCGCAAACAGAGACTTCGTGTAAAATTCTGTCTCATGAGACTGACACATACACATGACTTTCAACTCATTCTTATGTGCTAAAGAACGCTTGCATGTGTCGGTCTCAGGAGACAGAAATTTAAATGACATTTTGGTAGTGTGTAGGCATAGGGTTTCTGCCACACAAGTATAATAATGCAAAATGTACCTGCCATCGAAAGCTCTTAATAACTGTGAAAATGCATTTAAAACGCTAAGTTGAGAGCAAAGCAATAAGCAAATTGTGAAAGCAATAAACTAGAAGAAAAGTCATGATTTAATATTCATAGTCATGATTTCATGAAAGAATAAAGTTTCTGGTTTCAGGAAATGCAAATCATGAAAACTGGATCAGATTTTTTTTCCGTGCAACCATGTTTTTGAGGAAAACTTCCTAATTCATGGGCTCTTGATTCAAATTTGAGCATTTACAAGTCCTTATAATCCCCTTTAAAAACACACTGGAAACGTGTTCACTTTTAAAGCTTTTTAAGCGAAACGAATAAGACACAATTTCCAACAGAATCCATAACAATCGACTGTGCAGTGAAAACTTTTTCAATTTCGTACCCTTATTCGCAAAAAAAAAAACGAAACCTCCATCCAGAAGATATTGAAGATAGCAAAACAAAGTTATGACACAATTTGAAAACCTGCAAAACCTGCTGCACCATAACCATCCATCCATCCATCCAACTCATCCGACGACATCGGGAATGGGAACAGCAACCAGACCGCGACAGACAGGTTTCCATGGTTCCAGTTGAAAAACGCAACAACAACACACACAAAAAAAGTAGCGCTTCAAAGTTCCAGGTTCTTCCCTCCACAACTGCTGGGTCCTACATCAATCATTCCGAAAGGGTAACCGGCAACAAAAGGCTCGAAGAAATAAAAAGAAGAACAACCATTTCATGTCGCATAGTTTGAATTATCTTCGTTCCCGTCGCATTCCGTGTCTTTTTTGTGGCTTACTCCTAATACTTGGGAACAAGTTGGTTTCAGGTGATTTCGATTCCGTCATACGATCATTTAATGTGGCTGAGTGATAAATCATGGTGTCATAAATTTCTAATTTCAGAATTCCGAGAATGATGTGGTTTTATGACTTTCCGAATTCGATTTGCTCTTAGTTGAAGAATATCTATGGCTGTAAAATTGGAAAATTTGTTTTTCTCAAACCGAACAGCTGCACGATGTCATCATTTCCCGTAACTAACGAAGGATGGACTCGCTTCATCTCGCCCGGGACATTCCTGCTTGATGGCATTTTTCCACGTACAGCTTCGCCTTTCACGATGACGATGATGATGACGATGCACTATGCATCCCAAGCTAGAAGAATATGCAACGCACGTCAAGAGTACACATCTGTTGCACTGGGAGATGTGTTTTGATACGTGTGTTTCTTTGTTTTTTCTTTGGAAACCAAGCGGAAGCTGCTGCTGCTTCCAAGGGCTTGGATGGTTGCAAGTTATGTAATTAAGAAAAAAAATGAGACCTTACCGAGTAGGATGTGACATTTTCTAAATTGTTTTATTTTTCATTGGCTTGCTTTCTCGGAGAGCCATTTCTCGTAACAGGTTTACAAAAGTGATTGGAAATGTCAAGTGCAGTGCAACTTGATGATGTAGACCAGTGGCAGGTTGACCTCAGAGTTACGCAGAAGATGGTTTTCCGAAACAAAAGATATTTTTCAGGACCTCTTCATTTTCAATGACCCGGAGCGAATTTTTAATTGTGATGAATAGGGGTTTAACCTTGGGTTTAACCTGAGGGTGCGACACATGTAAATCCAGATTCAAGATGATCGAAAAATCTCACGCTAGTGAATCAATCTTTAAAAAATCTAATTTCAGCTTGTGAATCTTTATTCATCAACTTGCATCGTTAATTGCATGTTAATGTTGAAGAAAGTTTACGGTTTTCTCAACCCACCTTAACATACCATACCAACCCACCTTAAAACATGGTCGAGAGAACAGGCTTCAAAAACCAGCCCCTGGAAGACCTCACCGAAGAGCAAATCAGTAGAATGGAGGCTGGTATATGTAGATTTCCAGAGCTCGTGAACCTCCCTGCAGGAAATCTAGTATTACTGAAGTGTAGAGAAAACAGAAGATATTAATTTAAAGAGTGCAGAGACTCCGAGAGAGAGCCTTGCCGATGAAAATGGCGGGGCTGTGAAAGCAAAAGGCTGGTCTTTCTTTGCTAGAAATAGATCTTAGAGATTAGTTGCACGAATAGGAGATGCCACGGACGAACTTGCCCTAAACTCTAGGATCAGTGACTACTTCAACTAAACAAAAATCAGAGTATCCAACATGCTTTATTTAATGCGAGACCATTATCAGGGTGATAACAACCTGTCAGACGTCATACGTGAGACAGAAAACATATAGAAGCATAGACATAAAAAAACATCCTTATAGAAGCAGTTGAAACTAGTGAAATTCATTCGTAGGCACTCTTTAGAGACGCAACCAGCAGAACAATTTTGGAATTTACTTATTTATAAACAAATGTGATTAAAACAGAAAGTTTCTGGAATCGGAACTCTTTCTTTACTACGCATTTATAATTCTTATTTTTGTCAACATAAATGCTACAAAATAATACAACAATCTACGACAACAGTTACACGAGATACGCAGATTCAAACTTTACAAACAAAACACATTCGATAGTCAAGCGAAGATAGCAATGGTTTTTTAGCACAAAACAAACGTTACCAAAACTACTGATTTTGTTTCGGAAAACTTGCTTGCTTGCATTCACTTGCTCGAAATAATCAAAACAAATTTCGACACTGTTGCCAGAAAAGAAAAGGGTAGCTCGAATATGAATGTCATGGCTGCCAGACATCCATAACTTTGCTCGCGATTCGAGTAAGGATCGGTGACGCGATTACGCGATTAATTTCGCGATTCATAATACTGCTGCGATTAATGGCGAAAGTGGAAGAAATGTTTTTTTTGTGTGAATTTGATAAGGATTTGCAGCGATGATGTTGAATCACAAAGTGGCGTACCCTCGGGCCAACAGCCAAAATCTTCTACGAGTTCAAGTGGTTGGTTAAAACTAAAATTGGATTCCCTGTTATGTTTTTGTCGATGGTCACACATGCCATTCCAACATACAGGGTGTCTCACAATAGGTGTCACTAAAACAAAATGGGATTACAGCAAAACAAATCAACCAAACCATAGCATTTATTTTCATAGAAACAAACCATATTAATTCAATTCGAATCTCTCGCGCTTTTCCTTGATAAATTTGCGAAAACGCTTTGTAAACCCATCACAGCTGGCACGCATGATTTCCTTCACCGATGCTTTATCTCTTGGAATATTGGCAAGATTTTTGCCATACACACGATTATTATGTTGATTTTGACTGTCCTGAAGGAAGCAGAGTTTTTCATCCGAAAAAAAACTCTCGAAGTCACCATAAGATTTCTGCTTCTTTGGACCCTGGCTTATTATTGATGCTCCATCGACCCGTGAACCCATTGTTTCTTGTACGGCTTGCATTTCAGAACTAGTTTGAGGAGTCTGTTCATTGAAGCAGGGGACATTTGAAATTGTTTGCTCAATTTACGGCCAGATACGGTCGGATTACGTCTGATTCGCTCCCTCACACATATGATCGTTTTCTTCGTTCTGGCAGTTAATCTGGCGTCTCCTTTGTGTTGAATATGGACATTTCCAGTTTCCTTGAACCGTTTCAAGGTACGAAAAACAACACGCTTACTCACTCTGAACTGCTTAAGGCTATTGAATATCTGACACGGTCTAAGCTTTCGCAAATACATCTTTAAAATTTGCCCCCGTATGACTTCTATGGTAGCTGATAAATATAAACAAACGGAATCGCTTAATTATCTTCAGCGATAAGCTGTCAGAAGAATACTCTCAAAACGGGTATAATCAATAATGCTGTTAAAACTGCCCAGCTGAAAAAAAACAAGACTGAAAAAAGGTGAAACCGATTGTGAGACACACTGTATATTCATACACTTTTTTATCTCGTCATTGTAGTGAAGCTACAGTTCATGCACTATCTATGTATTGGTGTAACCTTGCGCTGGTTTTACACAACCCATTGAAAGTTCTGTTATTTTCATCCAACGCCCTTCTTTTATCAACGACGAAAGACTTTTGTGTTGGTGTGACAAAAAAGTTTTTGGAATTAGAGCGTCCAGGCGCAATTTTCAAAAGGTTGAAGAACCGAAGAGTAAAGAATGATTTTGGGTATCGAACCATTTAAAAACCGTGAGGCTTCGTCGTTGGATGACCGAAAAAGATCCGGTCGTAAACGTTTAGCTAGGACTAAGCGAGTGAATAAGGCTATCAGTGAACGATATTGGACGAAAATCACAACGCTCTGTACGTAAAATGGCCGTAAAATGGGATGCACGCTTTGAATAATAAAATCCGAATAACTTTTGGGAAATAATCAAGGCCTGAGATTTTAAAAATCAGTCTTTGTGATTTATGAACAGGCTCCTATCAGCAAGTCTGGACATACTCCCTGGGCCCTTCATCAAAATGAAAATTAAGCGATAAGTAAAAAACGGTATATAACCCCAACCGCAATATTCAGCCAAATTTTCTAAAACAATCGAACGACCACGGCAAATGTACTAAGTATTCATTACAAAGCATATAACGGGGAAAGAGAGGGACCATCAGGGCACCCAAGTGGAACGATTTGGATAGGGAGCACGAAATTGCCTCCTCTCTTTTGTAACATTTCGCGGAATGAGGGCAGGCTCTTAGACCCCAATTATTGGGTTTGTTCTGTCAATCGAGGCCTCGATTCTAGTGCTGTGAGTGTGAGCTTGCTTTTTAAGGAGATTTTTTTCATTATATTCGCTTTAAATTTTAAAATTAAATTCAAATTTTTAAATTCTAAAACTGAAAAAAATCGTTTAAATTTTAAAACTGATAAGCAGTTTGCAACAAACATGAAACTCAGCGATGGGATCGCCTTGCTGACCGAAGGAAAGAACATTGAGAGGAAGCGAGGTTACAGCCGTCTGACGGTAATATGCGACCGGAAAGTCCTCCAGAAGCTGAAGCGAAAAACGGAGGGGAAGGTCGCAAAATTCTTCCGTGCCTTGGGCCGAGAGGTCGGTTGCTACATTGCAACAGGACAAACCGGTGTAAAATACCTCCAGTCCATCGTCTTGACAGAGCAGGTCACAAGCCAGAGACAAACAATGGTCAAGCAGATTATCCCGGCGATGTGAGGTGGGCTGAGAAGTCAACTTATCTCCTACATCAAGTTCCCGAAGATGACTCTCTTGTGGCTGACCATCAGTGAGAAAGCGATGTCGAAGCAAATGTTTTTTTTTCTCTCAAAACTTGCTGCGAATGGGAAGATTTGCAGTACTTAATGCTTCCCGACGTGGCCGACTTCATACAAATGCACCATGCTTGAGAGAATGTAGTATTCTGACCAAAACTAGTGTACCAAAAAGCTCATTGGAAGAGGTGAAACGCCAGCACATCACTGTGGTACGTTCCAAACGTTCACCAAAAAATTTCTGGATCAACCACAAACGTGGGATTTATTCCAACAATTTTGAGGCCAACTCCATGCCAAATCGGTAAATGACACAACTTTAATATTTTAGATTTGACCGAAACTTTGCAAAACGTGTTCGGAATAACAGTATAAGTGTTTTGATACGAGAGTAACTTTTGAGAAGAACTTTTGTGTTTTTTATACAACAATTTAAGAAAAGCAGAAATTTTAGAAATGCATGAAAAAATTATGATTAGAACTTAAAATTACAATTCCCAATTTTATTGAATTCGATGGTTAAATTTGGACATATTTTGTCCATGTTGTTCTCACCTCTAAAACAATGACCTTTTTCATTGTTTTAGAGGTGAGAACAACATGGACAAAATATGTAAAAAAAAGTTTTCCAAATAGCAACTTTCCGAAGATTTTCTTAAAATTATCTTATGTTTATCAAACGTACTTTTCAATTCCAAAATATGATTCAACATCAAATTTTCAATCGAAATGTTCATATTGATAATCTTCTCAAAGGAACCGTTTTCGAGATATTTTGAATTTAATTTCATGAGTAGCTAAATCTTAAGAAAAACGCCCTTTTCATAAGTTATTCGAGATGTTACATCAACAAAACTATGTTGGTTTCAACAAACATGGATATTCCAACAACTTTTTATTTGACTTTACACGATAGGACTGAATAAGGTTTGAAAAGTCGATTATTTGAGTAACGTAATTACATGGTACATTCCCTTATTGTTATTAAAGGGTGTCCACAGTTAAATTGCATAACTTTCAATAAGCTGTAACATTTTGCCCTTTGGGTTGATTACAACGAAATTTTGGATGAAATGACCTCAGCGTGTATTGTTTACACTGCATCAGTTTCGTTGTGAAATGTGTCGTAGTTTCGAAAATGGAGTCGAATGAACAGCAAGTGCGCGAGAACATTTTGCAGACGCACCTAGACAACCCACTTCTTTCGCACCGAGCCATCGGAAAGACGCTGAAAATTCACCAGTCTACAGTGTCTCGTGTCATAAAACGTTTCGGGGAACGTTTAACTGTCGATCGGAAGAAAGTGAGTGGTAGAAAAAGAGTTCCGCACTGTGTGAAGGATCACAAGCGAGTGGTTGCTGCCTTCAAACGCAAACCCAACTGTTCCGTTCGGGATGTCGCGAAAAAGCTGCACTTGACCAAAAGTTTCGTGCAGAAAGCCAAGAAACGAGCCGGGCTCCGTTCAGAAAGATCCTAACCGCAATGAAAAACAGAATAGGACAGCTGTACACACAAATGTTGACGAAACCACACTGCTGCATCTCGTCCATGAAACACACGTAAAAGCGGACTTTAAACAAATTCCCGGCAACCAGTATGTGACTGGGAAAACAAGTTCGATGTTCCAGAGTCTCTCAGGAAACAGCAAGTGTCAAAGTTCCCCAAGAAAAACATGATTTGGCAGGGGATTTGTTCATGTGGTAAACGGAGCAAGCCTATCGTGACAACTTCAACTGTAAATGGTCAAGTATACATGAATGAATGTCTAAAAAAAAACGACTGCTTCCGTTTCTCAAAACACATAATGTTCCTACATTGTTTGGCCGGATCTAGCCTCTTGTCACTACTCCAAAGATTTTCTGGAGTGGTACAAGACGAATGGTGTCAATTTCGTGCCGAAGGATCTTAATCCCCCAAACTCTCCAGAGTTGCGGCCAATTCAAAAATATTGCGCTATAATGAAGCGCGAACTTTGTAAGCATCCTAAAGTTGTCACTACAGCATAGGAAATATTGAAGTCATGGTTGAAAGCGGAAAAAATGTCGGTTCAAGCGTTGTACAAAATCTTATGCGTGGTATTAAGAAGAAAGTTCGGGCTTTTGGATTTGGTGAAGAAATACAGTAAAATAAAAATACTGGACACCCTTTAATCCTACGACGGTTTGGTCAATTCGATAAGTAAATCCAGCTTTTGGTAAATGTGAATAGTTGTTTTGATGTGAAAAGTACTTTTAATAGACAATAATTAATTTTATGAAAATTTTCCAAAAATTGGCTTTTTTGTTCAAATTTTACTATCGAAATTAAAAAAAAATAGCGTATTTTGGGAATTTGAATTTTTAGTTTTAATGTCTTTATTCATGTAAAAAATAATAATTTTTTTTCGCTGTAGTTCCATACAAATTTGGATTCCCTACCACTTTTTCTCTAAAACGAACAATTTCCGATAAACTGTTTTCCTGTAACTGTTGTATTAAAAACACATAAGCCCGCCTCAAAAGTTACTCTTGAGTCCAAACAATAAAACCTTGTGTCAAATTAGGGGCTATTCATAAATCACGTAGACTTTTGTGGGGGCTTGTTTGACCAAAGTCTACGCTCCCTACAAAATTTCAAAAATATGCATGGAGAAAAGTCTACGAGGGGTGAGCGGGGGTTTGAGATTTTCAAAAATGAGTCTACGTGGTTTATAACAGGCCCTTACGTTTTCTGTTATACTGGATATGTTTGCGAAATTTCGTCCAAATCCAAGCGGCTCGTGTCAAATTTCGACACTTTATGGCCAGTTTCGTCTGAAACTGCTCAGAAGTAGCTATCCCAAGGTCTTTTTTTTTCAACCCATAGCAAAGGTCCCGGCTAGCTGCAGCACGGTTACTCATCAGGGTGCAGCAAAGTAAGGGATGTAAGGGAAATTTGTTTCACGGATTTAATTTTCGAAATTCTTTTCCAGCATCATACGAAAACTTACAAATTATTTAAACGCAGACGTAGCCAAAAATGTTTAAATTTTCGAAGCTCAATGGACAAAAAAGCTTTGCAAAGCTTAGCTTCAAAAAATTTGCATCAGTCTACTGAACACGTTGCTTAACAGCATGCTATCGGAACGGTTAGGCTAAATGAAATATCTTAACCATGATCAAAAGGCCGGCTATGATGGGGGAAATCCCAATCTGAAAATAATAAGCAGCATCGTTCAAGACCAGACCCAGCAGCATTTGATATGACTCGACTTGGTGTAAAGTAGCAGAAGCAATCTTATCACGTTATGTTCTCCATTCTTTCAGCCAATGCTATGCGAGTTAAGCTACTTTCATAGGTCTCTATCTACAATACCCGTGCTCAGTCCAGGCACGAGTGATGGAGTGCTTTCCATTCGAACCAGTTGAAACTACTTCTTCGCGTGAGTCCAATTGATGATTGTTGCTGTTATCCGGTGTGTGTGTTTTGGAGTTTGTTTTGCTTTAAATACCTTTTCCAGACGAAGCACACAACAAAGAAACGTGAATTATTCATCCGTTTTGCGATGGTCAATTAGACAGCACCGAAATGCTGTATTTATTGTTCCACTCGAAACGTATTCAAAGTCACACTCGGCAAAATTTTTAATCAAAGCAACCTGCATGACATCTACCAGATTCGAGTGGCACTACCATTGAAAAAGAAAACAGCGTCAACACCCGATTATCACACTTGTTGAATAAATAATTTTGCACCAAATCATTGCCGTTCGTATTGCACTTCTCTGGACTTATTTTCGTGCTCCGGCAGCAACAGGTGCAAATTTTCGTAAATGGTGAATTTATTAAAATAATTAATTTATCATCGCCCTGGATGCTGGCTGGTCTTTCCAATCGATGTGCAAGCAACCGTTCGTTTTTTCGCTGCCAAATGAGCTAATGGCATTATGATGAAACTTTAACACAAATTTGCATTTTGCCAAGCCCAGATCGCTTTTTTCTGCTCGCTGGTTCTGGCTGCTCATTTGAGTGGGATAGGCCCGAACAATTACAGTAATGCTGCTCCGAACTGGTGGTTGCGTTCTGCAAATTTAATTCTCACTTGTGGCGTATTGATAACGGAGTTGTCTGTGGTTGATGATTCAGTAACTTGATGGTCACTGCCTTTAAATGTTTGACGAATTTTCGAAGTCCCCGTACTCAGCTTTCCTCAGTGATTCAAGAACTGAATTTCTCAGTTGCTCAAAAGACATGGACTGATTTCTTCGAAAGGAAGAAAGAAAATAGTTTGAAGGCGTGAAAAGCAAATGTCGCATCTTTACACGTATTTATCAACTCCCAACTCTTGTCGTTAGAGCTGAAGAAATGAAGGTTTTACTCGTGTGATGCCTTCGAAGCACAAGCCAACATTATTGCTATCCAGGTTTAAACTGTAGTAAACATAACTGTAGCAATTGCATTCAACTTCCGTTATTCAAATACCGTATTTCTTCAGTGTAATTCATCAGTTCTGAACTAATAGGTCGAGTATATCAGGAGACTGATAGCAGAGAAATACGCGTATCTGTCGAAGATAGCGGGTGTTGGAGATTACTAATTTTCTTCTACATTTATATTACCTAGTTATAGTAAACAAACGTGCATGTTCAACTTCCGTAAAGTTCTTCAGTTAATCAATCGAACATGGTATATACAGAGCGGCAGAAGATAATGCGAAAACTTGATCTATTTCTTTCAAAGTCCATTTTCAACATTCACATATCTTATTCAATGTGTCCTCCATTTTAATTAATAACATCCTCGAGCCGACGCCGGAAGCCAGAGCATGCCTTTCGGACGTAGTCCTCCGACATTGACTGCCATGTGTGTGTTATGGTTGAATTCAGGGTTTTCACACAATGGTGTGATGTTTTGCAGGCTCGTGCTTCAACATATGCCCAAATCGAATAATCCAACGGGATTAAGATCGGGACTGCTAGGGGGCCACAAATCCTTCGGCCAAAACTTCATGTTATCGTTCAACCATTGTTGGGTTCGATTGGACGTGTGACACGGCGCTCCATCCTGCTGTAGGACAACGTTTTGGTCCTCGGAGAAGTTGGCCTTCACCCAGGGAAGCACTTGGTCCATTAAAATACCGATATACACTTCGGTATTGATTTTAACTCCAGCATCAATGAAAACAGGCGGCATTTTCAAACCGTTGGACGCCACCAAGCCAAATATCATGACACCAGCCGGATGTTTGGTTTGAAATTTGAATTTCACTTTTTCTGGAACGTTCTCCATTTTTTGCGGCTCCTAGACCCAGTCCGTAATCAAGTGGTGTTTCACTCTGGCTCTGGGAGATGCAAGCAGGTCTTCTTAGATGATTCTCCGCATCCTTTGTAAGACTTTTTTATGCGGTAAACTGTTGCCAAATGACACTACCACCTTGGCAATCTCTTTTGACTTCTTCTGGGCGAGCAACAAACTGGTGATCACTTCTTTCGCGAAAATTTTGACGAATAGAATGTTTGGATGCAGCACTTGAAAGTAAACATAAACAAATACACTTTCGACAGAAATTAGTCACTACCTACACGAATTAATCCAATACTCAAGTTTGAACAATTTCGCATTATTTTCTGCCACACCCTGTATGGCAGAACTTCAAACTAATTACAGCTTTTTTGATGGAAGTGTTTATTTCCGAGCTCCTATAAAACTTACTAGGTTTTTGAGAAAACGGACTCATGAAGGGTGATCTTTCGCGGAAACTGGAAATAAGCTGTTTATTTCTCTCAACTTTTTTTTCCATTTCCTTTCTCATGATTCCATCCATTCTATTTTGGACAACATATATTTCCATCTGTTAGGTTACTTTTATCCATAATTTCTTTAATTCTGGCTGTTTGATTTTTTGCGATTCTTACAAAGATGATAGCCCCGATAACTAATGATAGCTCAACATTTTCCAATCGAGTAAAGTTCCGGTGAATTCGGAGGACTCATGCGTTTAGGCACAAAGGAACATTTATATATAGTTCCAGAAGCGGAAAAGGATCGCCACAATCGCAAATCGTCGGCCAGATAAAGAAATTCTTTTTTTTTTCTCTGGAACGTCAAATTTGAACTTGGAGACTAAATATTCCTGTCCGGATAGTTGTCGAAAATTGACCTTAAAGAAGACTTTATCAGTCCCCTTTATCAGTCAAAACAGGATTCATTGCTAAGAAAACAAACTAAGACTCCGATACTGACCATGCATCAGAACCCTAATCCTAACCAGTTCAAACTATAGAACATCAAATAGAAAATTAGAATACACATAAATGAAGACCAATCATGTTTTCCTTATTCCAAACTCATTGTCGTTGGCCCTTTGAAACAATACGTTTTATCACACTGGAATTTTGTGAAAATTTGTTCATTAAGCTTTCTGCAGCAGGAAACACATATTCTCCGACATTCTTCTCTTTTCACAGAACGAGTAATGGCCCTATAATCATAAGCCATATTAGGCTTCGACTATAGTTAATGCTTACGGCCCTCAAGTTTAAATACAAATGGAGCATCACTTAACCTTCTTGGACTAGATGCTCCCAACGACCATTTTTACCATTATACTCTCCGAGGTGTTGTGTTGTTTTCCTGCGTCTAATCAAGGTAGATATGAAATCTTCACTATCTCCAACGGTTGCAAGGGTATGGCCAGATGAGCGATCGAGGAATGTTTTCGGGGAGATTATTTTGTGAAGAAACAGATCAGTAACTGGTTCCGTTTCATGGAAACATTCCTCATCGTAGGTGGATGAGGTGTGCAAACGCTCAGTCTAATTCTGGTACTAACGTTGAACGGAAGATATACTCCCATAATTTCGTAGCCAAAACGTAGAAGCACCTAACCGTCAAGGCCACGAAAGAGCTGAAGAAGATGCTGACATACATTTTTTAACCGGCAATGGCTACTTCCGGCCAACTGCCGTTAAGCCACTCGGTAGGGTGCTGAAAAAGTTTTGTAGAAGTTTGGGGCGACCCCGGCGTAGTGTTTAACATCCATACCTCTCACGCCAAAGTCACGAGTTCGAATCTCACCGGTTACGAAAATACCCAAAAGGTATTTGAGTGACTACGACGGGAGATGAACCAGACCAGGGCTGAAAATCTCGATAATAAAGGACGAAAAAAAGTTTTGTAGAAGGCTTAATAAACGTTGGATTTGAGGAAATGTATCCCATTGAATGATCGCTGGGTTTTTTCTCCATCGCCATCCGAAATGAGTTCATTTTTCAAACGCTTACGTTACACTGATAAGCAAAAAAAAAGTGCCCACTAGTTTAAATTGACGTAAACCCAATGTGGTTGAATTTAAATATTTAATATTTTATATTCTTTAAAAGCTTAACTCATTGAATGCTGAAAAATAGTTTTCCTAAAAAGAAAAGAAAAATAAGAACCAAGTTATCGATGAATCGATATGCATTCGATAAGTTTCCATGGGAGAACACCTCGATTGTTTATGTTTTGATATTTTAACATGTTTTGAAACCAACGGTGTTTTTTTTTTTTAGACGGGATGGAAAATTTACAACCAGACACCTGAAGAACTCAGGGTGTGGGGATGAGGGTGCCAACTCCTCGACTCACTAAAAACCCACCCGTGCCTTAAGCCCCGGCGCTCCCCGGAACCACCTTTCGGTATTACTTAGGGGAGGGGACTCTTGTGCTTATTCAGCACCAACTATGTCTAACTACTTAGGGCTTCAGGGCGTAGCTCTTGGTACTCAAGGCGGTGATCCATGCTGGCCCGCCGTACCTAACTATGGACAGGGCGACGCTGGCCGGGAGTTTACGCTTACTCCTTGCACCGCCGTGCTATTCGACATCATGCGGGATAATGCCGATATAGCCATTGAGGCTTTCTTGCAAGCGTAATCGACGTGACTGCAAAGATGCATCTAACCCCAAGATACCTCAAGGAACCTCTTAGATTCTACTGTGCAGTTACCTGCACTGATCGTCGCATGTTGCTCCGATTTTCGATGATTCACCACCGTGACCTCAGTCTTATGGTAGGCTAGCTCCAATTGCCTGGAGCTCATCCATCTTTCCACAATGCCGATGGAGTGCGAGGCCATTAACTCTACCTCTTCGATGGATTCACCACATATTTCCAGGGTGATGTCGTCCGTGAACCTGATTATCTCCACCCCGCTCGGGAACTCAAGCCGCAGTACCTCGTCGTGCATCGTGTTCCATAACACCGGACCCAGGATCAAACATCGTGGGACGCCTGTGGTGATCTGGACACGTTTCTGGCCTGCCTCTGTATTGTATACCAGTACGCGATTCTGGAAGTAGCTTCCGAGAATCTTGTACAAGTACCCAGGAACCTGTAGACGTTGGAGCGAGTCGGCGATAGCCACCCAACTGGCGCTATTGAACGCATTTCTCACGTCAAGGGTGACCACTGTATAGTATCGTACTCCTCGCCTCTTGCGCTGGATTGCCACCTCAGCCGTCTTGGTGACGGACTTCCGTTTGCGGAAGCCAAACTGGTTATTAGACAGACCGCCTATACCCTCCGTGTACGTTGTCAGCCTGTTGAGGATTACCCTCTCGAGCACCTTACCCGCTGTGATCTGGTGCATTTGTACACGTGATCGCATTTGAGTCAAACTGTTCGTCACCGTCTCGTAGCACTGGGGTAGGAAAAGTTGCTAGGAAGCGCGCATTTATCAACAAGGCAAACGCAGCTAAAAGGTTTAAGTTTGCAATGGAGCATGCTGATAAGCCATTAGAGTTCTGGAATACGGTTGTCTGGACGGAAGAACCAAAATTAGAGCTGTTGAACCGAAAGTGGCTCGTGTGTGATGCCGATCGGGTGAGGTGCTTCAGGAGCGCCACATCAGAGGCTCAGTAAAGCATGGGGAAGGAAATGGTCTGGGGGTGGTTTTCGTGGGGTGGAGTGGGAAGCCTTATGAAAAACTACGGCATAATTACATCAGATTCCTACATCAACATCTTGGGTAAAATTGTCGGATCATACTTCTAGAACAGTGGTGCTCAGGTAGATGCTTGCAGCGGGCCAAAATGAAATTTTGCGCCAATGCCACGGGCCGCAATGAGTTATTTTTAATGGCTTAAAATAATTAATAAAAAACAGCTTATTTTGAAGACACGTTACTAGTAAATGTACCTGAAATGTAAAGCAATGCTCTTTCTTCCAAAATAAAAAAAATTACAAACAACAAAATGTAGATTTATATCACATTCAATTTATTTGAAAATCAATAAAAAATTTCACTTACTCTTTTCTTGAGCAAGCTTATCGAGATCAGCCTTCATGCTAGAGGTCGAAATACGCAATGAATTGTCCAAATGTTCATCACTTATCTTATTTCTTGCTTTTGACTTTACTTGTTTCATCACGGAAAACAGTTGTTCGCAAATGTATGTGGATCCAAACAAAGAAGCTACGAAAAGAGCATGATTTCGCAGCTCTGGGAAGCGCTCTTCCGGAACAAATTTGGCAAAGAACTCCAACAAATCATGTCGATCAAATTTTTCTCGCAGTTCCGTGTCGCACTGTAACTCAATTAGTTCCATTTGGATATTATCTGGGGCTTGTTCAGCATCAACACTGAATGGAGCAGAAAAAGTTTTAGAATTTTGTCATGCGCTTTGAAATCTCCAAATCTACGAGAAAAATCATTTTTCATTGTTTGGAGTGCGTCAACGCATTTCTTAGTCAACGTCACATTGCATTTTGCGAGAGTAGGGATATGGGCAAAATTTAGAATTTTCATCTGTTTCTCCCACAACACGAGTTTGTTTTCAAGTGTACTGATTTGATTAAACATGCTGTGCACCAATTTGCCTTTACCCTGGAGACTTAAATTCAAATCGTTCAGGGGCGTTGTAATGTCAGTCAGGAAAGCCAGATCTGTCACCCACTCCGCATTATCGAAAAACTTCACTGATTTACCATTGCTCTCCATGAATTCGACGATTTCTTTCCGAAGATCAAATACGCGTCGCAGCACATTTCCCCTGCTCAGCCAACGTACCTCAGTATAATATGGTACGTCACCATATTCTGCATCCGTGTCTACTAGAAGAGCCTGAAATTCTCGATGGTTCAATGCGTGCGATCGGATGAAATTAACTATTTTGATGACATCTTTCATGACATCTTTGAATCCACGCTTTTGGCGCAGAGGTTCTCCTGGTGCACGATGCAATGGTACTGGGAGAATTGCTCTGACACTTCTGGTAATTTTCGAAGATGGGCAATTGCACCTTCATGTTTTCCTATGAATAAACATTTTTTTCAGTAATAAAATGATTAAGCACAGAGAACAGACAAACAAGCTCAAACATAATTCATAAATAAATAAATAAATTTAAACATACATATTTTTTTTTTTTGTCTTGATTATCGAGATTTTCAGCCTCGGGCTGGTTCATCTCCGTCGTAGTCACTCAAACACCGCTTTTAGGCATTTTCGTAACTTCTCCGGGGTGAGATTCGAACTCGTGACTTAGGCGTGAGAGGTATGGATGTTAACCAATACGCCGGGGTCGCCCCTAAAACATTCATAAATGTATGAAGAAAAATACCTAAAATTTAACACCATCCTTGGTGCTAAATTTTCCAAGGCCGTAAATCTGATAAAGCTAAATATGTTGCATCAATTTGTATGCAACCCTTCAAATAAGAAGTAAATAAACTTACGGCCTGATGCCAGCGCCAAATACATCAAATGTCCATAATAAATGTATTTCAAAAGGCGACGTTCAAAATAGCTCAACATTTTAGGCAAGAATTTTAAGGAGCTTGCACGTCTTTACACTGCGGTATAAGCTTGAATAATTTAAATAAGATGGAAAACAAAATACATACCACACATAGCGGGAGCTCCATCAGTAACAACTCCGGACATTTTCTTCAGCGGTAGATCAAACTTTTCTAGAACAGCGCACAGAGCATTAAAGATATCAATGCCCTTCGTCGTTCCTTTCATGGGAAAAAGGCTTGCCAATTCCTCAGTCACCTCAAATTTCTTAGATATGCCGCGGATAAAAATTGCCAATTGAGCTGTGTCAGATATATATGTGCTCTCATCCAGCGCCACTGAATAAAATTCAAAGCTGGCAACTTTTTCCTTCAAACTCAACACAAGATTTTCAGCAATGTCTTCAACCTACCTGGTGATGGTCGCCCGCGACAAACTCACTTGCGCAAAGATGCGAATTTTTTCGGGACAAATCATTTGAACCACAGCAAACTCGCCATCAGAAAATGGCTTCGAATGGGAAGCGAGTTTTTCTGCGATAATGAAACTTGCCTTTGTGCACAACTCGTTTTCTTGCTTTCTTCTCACAAAAAAGTTTTGCTGGCTACTCAAGTTTCCCCTGAACTCAGCATATTTTCAGCCCGCGCCACACCGACATATTTATCCATTTTTGACGCATGTTTCGACTCGTAGTTACGCTTCACATTAAATTCCTTCATAACTGCAACAGCTTCGTTGCGAATCACTACACACCGGTTTTGATTAATGCACGTAAAGAAAAACATTTCAGACCACTTCTCCTGGAAAACACGTCCTTCATCAGCCACTTTCCGTTTTTGCTAGTGCTAGCTTCCATTTTCACTGAATAATTGCCCGAAACTTCTCAGAACTACGCACGTGACTACAGAACGGAACCAATTGACAACAGACACTGAATGGTGAAAGTGAATGAACCTGTGGTTGCGGGAGCGAAAATATGACTGAATTTCTCTCTCATTCTATCCCGCCTTTTTGGTCATTCATCATCTTACACAGATGCACGGTAAAAATTGTTCACATACAACTATGAGAATCACAATTATTGCACAGTAAGAAATGCAACTCAAATCGAATAGCAAATAGCTACATATTCAATGAAGTTCTCATATTTCTCAAATGCTATCGCGGGCCGCATTTGCCGCCTCGGCGGGCCGCATGCGGCCCGCGGGCCGCAGGATGAGCACCACTGTTCTAGAATATCCTCCAAAACGCCGGACTATCGAAACATTTTGGGCGATTCTCGACGCCACGCTTTACAAAGTAGTGTTTCCAAAATAAGCCATCACGATGTTAACGAAACCAAACTGCTGCCTAATAGATGACGAGACATATGTAAAGGCGGGCTTCAACCAGATTCCAGGCAACCTGTATGTGACTGCCAATGAGAAGTGTCATCTTCCCGAGAACCTCCGGGCACAGAAGATGTCGAAGTTCGCCAAGAAGTTCTTAGTTTGGCAAGCGATTTGTACTTGCGGAACCCGGAGTATACCTTTCGTTCGTTAGGTAGTGGAACACCAGCCAAAACTAGAAGCGCAAAAGGGCTTAGTTCTTTTTCTTGGGCCCTTACAAAACAAGGCTTCACAGTGCCAACTGGCTGCAAAAAGTTCAACTGTTCCAACCAGTACATGCTTAAGGACATACGGAATCATGTCCCAATCACTTCGAAGTTTTCTGATCACAAACTTCAAATACTATTAGGACTTTAGGCGTAAAATTTTCAAGAATAGTTTGCTCTACTGTTTGCTCTACTGGAGTATCTATTGGTTAGAAATTTTAGTGCTGTTTGTTTTGTTTTGTTTGTGATTTTTAGTTTCGAAAACCGTGAAGTATTAATTAGCCTAACCTATAAATCATGTGGAAAAAGGACGCTCTCGAATTTCGCCTTGAAAAATTGAAAAGAATCGGAAGACAATAGCCCTAGAATACACTGAGAAACAGATTTCGACGCTGAAATCCAATACTTGTTTTGGACGACGAGAGTTACTTCCCTGTTTCGAAGACTTATATTCCCGGAAACGATCGACGCTATACCAGGGATAGCTCTATTGCATCTCCGAGCATAACATATAAGTTTGGACAGAAAGTCATTACACATTACTACATTGCCATTTCCGAGAGAGGTATTTCTAAGCTCTGGTTTGGCTATCAATCGAGATGTGTACCAGAACGAATGTTTGAAGACAATGTTGATCCCACTTCTACAAAAAATTCATGCAGATGAGCAATACGAGCTTTGGTCGGATGAAGCGTCATCGCATCATGCAAAAAAAAAAAACACAATCGTTCCTCAATATCCATTCGATCTCATTTGTACCCAAAAGCCATATCGAATTATCTGCCTCAGTGTCGCCCCATAGAAAATTTCTTCGGGATTTTGAGCTGCTTGGTTTTTAAAAAATCGTAGAGAGCCACGAATTGCAAACAGTTGATTGGTCGAATCAAGAGATGCAATCGCAAAGTTGACATGAAGCCCGTACAACACTCCTGTTCAGACATCAAACGGAAGCTTCGGCAAACAGCCAATTACGGATGGTTTTCAAATGGTCACTAATTTATTCAAACAATTCACAATGCATCTTTAATTTTGATAGATCAGATCTCGAGTAATTCATGTTAAGGGCCTAAAAGCATTGTAAACAATGACTTTAAATGTCGATTTCTCTTGAATCTTAAATCACTCTCGTGAAATGAAAGCAGCATCTTATAGAATGTTAGCTCTACCATATGGAGTAGCTGGATATATTTAGTAGGTTATTCGTGATTCGCGAGAGATCAACGTTTAAAGTCATTGTTTACAAATGGCTTTTAGGCCCTAATCATGAATTACTTGAGATACCTTCTTCAAGTATGTTTGTCTTTTTTTGACAGCTTGAGAAAAAAATTACAAAATTGTAGTTGCCACCCGTTACTTTAATAACCTGGTGAAGAGCATGAAGAAATGCAACAGGTTCTGGAGGCCAAAGTCGATTACATTATTTATTGGAATGCTTTTCTTTAATTTACCTTTTCCTCGTTTTCAACAGGTCATCTGGGGACACCAGGCTTAGTTGCTCCCAACTCTCTTAACGAGAAGTTGGCGCGAAAACCTTTAAACATATTGAGCCTGCAAAAGCCAACTGCAAAAGCCTTAGAAGTTCCGAAGGAGTTGTCTATCATTATTAAACTCAAACAGTTGGGTGTCATTCCAAACGAATCTTCAGTACTGCTTTGATCAGTTTTTCAACAATCCCATTATCAGCTGATTCCGATGTTGATTATGAATAATTTTCATTTGACAAAAATGGTATTTAACGCGTCATGTTCAAGGATCA